>JAGDQO010001315.1:0-227531 GCA_018342035.1 Solanum appendiculatum
TTAAAGGAGTTGAAAGAACAATTGAGGGACTTGTTGGAGAAGGGGTTTATTAGGCCTAGCCAATCACCATGGGGTGCACCGGTGTTGTTTGTGAAGAAGAAAGATGGGTCCTTTAGGATGTGTATTGATTATCGGCAACTCAATAGGTTCACCGTCAAGAATAAATATCCTCTTCCTAGGATTGATGACTTGTTCGACCAATTGCAAGGGGCTAGCACTCTCTAAGATTGATCTTCGGTCCGGTATCATCAAGTGAAGGGTGAGGGAGGTTACATTCCAAGACAGCCTTCGCGGGATAGGTATGGACATTATGAATTTGGGTCGATTCCTTTGGGGTTGACCCAATGCCAGCCGGCTACCTCATGGACCTAATTGAATAGGGTCTTTAAACCCTACCTTGATTCCTTTGGTGTGGTCTTCATTGATGATATTTTAATCTATTCGCATAGCGAGGAAGAACATATGGGTCACTTGAGGGTTGTGTTGCAAAGATTAAGAGAGGAGAAGTTGTATGCCAAGTATGAAAAGTGTGAATTTTGGTTGAGGGAGGTTGCCTTCCTAAGTCATGTGGTGTCGGGGGATGGTATTAAGGTAGACCCTTCAGAAGACGATGTGATTAGAAATTGGTCCTAGGCCATTGACCCCGTCGATATTTAGGGAGCTTCTGGTTAGCGGGTTTACTACCGAGATTTTGTGAATGGGTTTCTTCCTATTGCTTCTCCCATGACTAAGTTGACACAAAAGAAGGCTAAGTTTGAGTGGACCGACGAGTGAGAAAGGAGTTTTCAAACCTTGAAAGATAAACTTGTGTCCGCTCCTATATTGTCACTACCGGATGGGTTTGAGGGATTTGTTGTGTATTGTGATGCTTCTAGAGTTGGCTTGGGTTGTGTCCTAATGCAAAATGGTAAGGTGATAGCCTATGCTTCTAGACAACTCAAAGTGCATGAAAAGAACTATCCTACGCATGATCTTGAATTAGCCGCGGTGGTGTTTGCTTTAAAGATTTGGCGTCATTATTTGTATGGGGTACATGTCGATGTGTTCGCCGATCATAAGAGCCTCCAATAAGTCTTCACCCAAAAAGATCTTCAACTTGAGGACCAAAGAATGGTGGCTAGGCAATTTCTTAAGATTTGATATGAGTGTGCATTATTCATCCGGTAAAGCTAATGTGTGGCGGATGCTTTGTAGTAGGGTGGTCTATGGTAAGCCGTAGCTATGTTGATATTGGTGATAGGGATAATGGACGTAGGGAGGTACATCGGTTGGCTAGGTTGGGGGTTAGGTTGGGTTGGGGGTTAGGTTGGAAGAGGTTGGTAATGGTGGTGTGGTCGTTGTTGATGGTGCTAGGTCTTCCTTGGTGGATGAGGTGATAGCACAACAAGATCTTGACTCTTCCTTGTTTGAATTGAAGGCCTTGGTGAAAGAGGGCAAGGTGGAAGTTTTCTCCCAAGGGGAGATGGTGCCCTTAGGTACCAAGGTAGGTTGTGTGTGCCTTGTGTTGATGGTTTGAGGGAGAAAATTCTTGAGGAGGCTCATAATTCTTCCTACTCCATCCACCCCGGTTCCACCCAAATGTATAGAGATTTGAGGGATGTGTATTGGTGGAGAGGCATGAAGAAAGACATTGCCAAATTCGTCTCCGGTTGTCATAGTTGTCAACAAGTCAAGGCCGAACATTAAAGGCCGGGTGGTCTAACCCAAGACATAGAGATTCCTACTTGGAAGTGGGAAGAAATTAATATGGATTTTGTAGTTGGTTTTCCCAAGACTAGAAAAGGTTTTGATTCTATTTGGGTGGTGGTTGATAGGATGACAAAATCGGCTCATTTTCTACCGGTAAAGACAACATATGGGCGGAAGATTATGCAAGGTTATATATTCATGACTTGGTAAGGTTGCATGGGATTCCCCTATCCATCATATCGGACCGTGGTACTCAATTTACTTCACACTTTTGGAAGTCTTTTCAAAGGGGTCTAGGTACGAGAGTTAAGCTTTCTACGGCCTTTCACCCGCAGACGGATGGACAAGCCGAAAGGACTATCCAAACACTTGAGGATATGCTTAGGGCTTGTGTATTGGAGCTTAAGGGTAATTGGGATGATCATCTTCCATTGATTGAGTTTGCCTATAACAATAGCTATCATTCTAGCATCGTATGGCTCCTTTTGAGGCTCTCTATGGGAGGCGTTGTAGATCACCGGTTGGGTGGTTTGAGGTTGGTGAGGTGGCCTTGTTAGGACCAGACCTAGTTATGGAGGCTCTTGAGAAGGTTTAGGATGATTAGAGAAAGGTTGAAGATAGCCCAAAGTCGCCAAAAGTCCTATGCCGATGTGAGGAGAAGGGCTCTTGAATTCCGAGTTGGTGATTGGGTTTATTTGAAAGTGACACCCATGAAGGGTGTGGTTCGTTTTGGTAAGAAGGGAAAGTTGAGCCCAAGATACGTGGGTCCTTATAAGGTGATGAGGAGAATTGGCAAGGTAGCTTATGAGTTGGAATTGCCTAGCGAGATGGATTTGGTTCATCCGGTATTTCATGTGTCTATGTTGAGGAAGTGTGTGGGTGATCCGAATGCCATTGTTGTCTCTTGATGTTGTGGGGGTTGTTGAAGATAATTTGACCTATGAAGAGGTTCCGGTCCAGATTTTAGATAGACAAGTGAAGAGGTTGAGAACCAAAGATGTGGCTTCCATTAAGTCCTTTGGAGAAATCAACAAGTTGAAAGTGCTACTTGGGAGGCCGAAGCGGACATGCAAAGGCGATATCCTTATCTTTTCCACTCCACTCGAGCCTAAGGTATTGATCTAAGCCCTTTATAAAATCTCAGGTCTTAAGTTCAGCCCCCATGTCATTGCATACATTCATGCTTAAGTTGACAAGTTCATTGTGGTTTTACAACTATGTTGAGGTTTTGAAATAAGGTGTAAGTGCATTGTGGCATCCTTATGTGGGCTGAAATTTGCCATGTTTGTGTCTCTCATGTACGTTTCTTTAACATTCGGGGACGAATGTTCCCAAGGGGGAGATATTGAAACGACCCCAAAAATGCCCGAAAATATGCTTCGGAAACACCTATAATTGTATTTTCCATATATCTCAAAATCCATACATGATTTCGGAAATTCGACTTCATATTCTTATTCGTGGGGTCAAATTGAGTGGGAAATGGGTCTAACCCGAATTTTAGAACAACCGTATCAAAATTCGAAAATTCGCAAAAATTGTGATTTGGAGGGTCAACTTTAAAGGGGCATATCTCTTAGCACACAAGGAACTGGAAGGGAATAACCTATTAAATTAAAGCTCTTTGAGTTAGCTTTCCAACGCACTTGGTTTCACCTTAGTCCGAGTTTAGGATGAGGGAGTTATGACCATTTTCGTAAAACCTGTCTGTGCAGATTTGCAAATTCCAGGAGCAGTTTTTTTTTTAGGCGGGTTGGAGTCATTTTTTAATAAAAAGGGGATATGTCCCCATACTTAGTCATTTTCTTAACTCCAAAAACACTCTCTAAGCCCTCTCCAAAAATTCCACCAAGATCTTCAACCAAATTCAAACATCTCAAGCTCTAATTCCGGATTCAAGACTCAATCTCAAGCTTCGATTCTCCATTCCATCTTCATCAAGGATTCTCCAAAGTTGAGGTATGTGGGTTTGATTGTGGAAACCTTCCTTTCCACAAGTCCAATCATTTATCCTCTATTTCTACTTCAAGTTTATGGGTCCTTATGATTATTTATGAACTCTTGAATTATGGAATTACTACTATACACCCTATTATGATCCATTTTTGCATATTATCATGAAATGGAATTATTATGTGATGTTTATGGTTTACATGTTTCCATGATCAAATTATGAAGGTTGATATATATATGTATGTTGTTGGTGGGCTGATTTATATGGATTTTGGAATTGGTTGGACTTAGTATTCTTGAAATACATGATTTCATTTACATGAACAATTGCCCACCTTGTGTTTGATAAAATGCCCATTTATAGAATTTTTAGGAAAGGGAAGGTCCAAGGTACGTCCTATGAGTCGGATGGTTATGTAATTACTGAAATGATGATGAAATGGACACATGTATACGATTTTCTCTATATAAGTGTTGCGAGTCGACCAAGCCTAGTACGGGGGGTAGTAGGCCCGTATAACCGTATCGAGGGGTTTGTACCTTGGTTGCCTAGTACGGGGGGTAGTACGCCCGTATAACCGTATCGAGGGGTTTGTACCTTGGTTGCCTAGTACGGGGGGTAGTAGGCCCGTATAACCGTTTCGAGGGGTTTGTACCTTGGTTGCCTAGTACGGGGGGTAGTAGGCCCGTATAACCGTATCGAGGGGTTTGTACCTTGGTTGCCTAGTACGGGGGGTAGTAGGCCCGTATAACCATATCGAGGGGTTTGTACCTTGGTCCCTAGCTCGGGGGTGGTAGGCCCGTGTAACCATATTGAGGGGTTTGTACCTCTTTCGCCTCTCCAAGGGGGTGGTAGGCCTTGGAAATACTATATTGATGGTCACTCGCCACACATGTACTACGTCCCACTAAATATGATTTTTATGTAAGCATCATTATACATATCATTTCATTAATAATGCTATCTATTGGGTATGATTACGCATTTTTCCTATGATGTCCATCTAATGTAGCATTGCATTGCATCCCATATACTTAGTACATTCAAATGTACTAACGCATACTCTATGCCTACATGATGTCATGTCACCATGTAGGGACCGGAGCACCGCTTGACCATCCTCCTCCGCGTGGCTAGTACGATTTTCTATAGTGGTTATTGATGAGTCCTCCATTTCGGGGACGTTGCTCATGATCTTTTGCTATGTATAAAACTTTTCCTTTCTAGTTATGTTTTGACTATGAGGGTGAGCCCGGTAGTTTGTCTTGGCCCCCGCTAAGTACTCATGTTTAGAGGTGGTGTTGGACAAGTTGTGTATTATGCTTGAGCTTGACTCATCTATGGTATTTATGTATCATTTCTTTTTTTTCTTGCTCCCTTAGTCCCGATTTCCCCCTTGATTATGCTTATCGCTTATGGTCATTTAATTGCTTCCGCGACCAAGGATGTGTAATGATACGCTATGAGGCTTGTTTGGGGTTCCTTCGGGTTCCCCATTCGCCGGTCACATCTAGGCCCTAGGCTTGGGTCGTGACACCACCGAGGAGATGCATCACTGATCAGGGGGGCCGACCAGCCTTTTAAGTCATCCGACGTGTTCTTCTTAAGCTTATCGGCCAAAGAGTGCCGAATCCTGGCCATACACCCGAGGGCATCATTTATCTCCGTTTGTCTACACTTAACCTTTCTCCCCCGCACCATGAAAAAAGCAACTGGTGCCATCGACTGAGCCGGCTTCTTTGCTTTTGGGATCATATAAGCGTTGGCTGTGTAGAACTCCCGGACCCAAGTAGGGACATAAGGACTTCGGGGCTTCGTAAAAATTTAGAACGTGTGGTATCGAATAGTCTCCCAAACTTTTGGATACCTGTCCACAACACCATCCATGGACAATCTCTTCTCTTCGAGGATAGTGCACAAACCCTCGGCTTTTAAGGGATTCATCGACCTCGGATGATTAATCGGGGCCAAAACTGGAGGAGCAGGAGTAGAAACTGCCGGAGGCTCAGGTCTGGTAATAGAGGCAGTGACCCTTGCCAACGGGTCATGCACTGCCTTGGATTGCAACTCGGTATGCGTCCGCTTTAATAACTCAGAAATAGGAGTCCAGGACTCCTTAACCTCCTCGCCCCAAAATCTATGGAGGTGAACTGTACGGCGATGTCCTCACTATCCGAGGAAGAGCTCTCCTCGACTAATGGTTGCTTTCCCTTCCCTCTGGATTGACACTTAGGCTGTTTAGGCTGAGGTTGTGCAAGACAAGACGAAGAAAATACTAAAAAAAGGGATGGGGGACGAGTTTAACGCACTCCAATAGCAAAAAAATGCAACTAAGTATGAAAATAAAGGGAAAAGAATATGCAGGTATGTGAAGAGGAGTTGAAAATTTCAAGTAGAATGAAGATTTGAATTTGCAAAGCTTAAATATCGTTCAGTTCGCGCTCCATTCGGCGATGGAACTAATGTCGCTGATTGGTTCGGCGACGTGGAAAATGAGTTGAATCCTCTCCAAAACGTACAGGAGACCAAGCTTCCATTCATGTCCAGAAGGCGAGCTCGATCGGGCTCGCCGAAACCACTCGGCGATTCACCAAATGGAATACTAGCTCGCCCAATCTTCCAGCATAGCCCTCAATTGTAGCCTTCAATTGGAAATGCAATTAAGCGATCCTAGGGGCCATTAGGTGACACGCCAAATGATTCAACCCCTGGCCATGTAGCCATTAGTTGAAATTTCATACTCCAACCTACACAACCAACACACGTTATTCAAACTACTAAAATAAAACTTGGGTTGCCTCCCAAGAAGCGCCTTATTTAACGTCGTGGCACGACATGGACATGTTTTCAAGCATCATCCATGTACACCACATCTATCAATCTCATATTTGGAGCCTCTCCAAAGAAAAGTTTCAGCCTTTGTCCATTCACTTTGAAGAACGACCCATTTTCACCCTCAACTTCAATTGCTCAATTTTCAAACACACGATGCACCATAAAAGGGCCTAACCACTTAGACTTGAGCTTACCCGGAAAGAGTCTCAAGCGAGAATTGTAGAGTGACACACGATCACCAACTCTAAACTCTCGATGAAGAATCTTGGCATCATGCCACTTTTTCATTTTCTCCTTATAAAGAACTGAACTCTCAAAAGCCCGGAGTTGAAATTCCTCCAAAGCATGGAGTTGGTCAACCCGATTCTTGGATGCGTCATCCCAATTCAAATTCATGGTTTTCAAAGCCCACAAGGCCTTATGTTCAATTTCAATCGGTAGATGACACGATTTACTGAACACCAATTGATACGGCGACATACCTATCGTGGTCTAAGAGCAATTCCATATGCCCAAAGAGAATCATCTAACCGTCGAGACCAATCAGACCAATTTGCATTAATAGTTTTGGCTAAGATTCCTTTGATTTCCTGGTTTGACACTTTGACTTGCCCACTTGTTTGTGGATGGTAAGGGGTAGCAACCTTATGCTTGACACCATACTTGTTCAACAACGACGCAAAAATTTGGTTACAAAAATGAGAACCCCCATCAATAATAATAGCACGCGGAGTACCAAAGCTTGTGAATATGTATCTTTTAAGGAAAGCCACTATACTTCTCCCTACATTGTTAAGTAAGGCCACAACCTCCACCCATTTGGACACGTAATCAACGACCATCAAAATATATTTGTTCCCATAAAAGAACTCACGAAAGGGCCCATAAAGTCAATTCCCCACACATCAAACAATTCAACCTCAAGGATCGGAGTAAGGGGAAGCTCATGTGCCATTGACATTGAATTCACTTTTGGACAAGGGAGTTCTCATCTTGATACAATGTTGGCCAATAGTAACCACTCTGCAATACCTTGGCAGTTGTACGCACTCCACTATAATGTCCACCAACCGGTGATGCATGACATGCAATAAGAATAGCATCTATTTCAACCTCCGGTACACATCTTCTAATTATATGATCAACGCATTCCCGAAACATATATGGGTCATCTTAGAAATATTTCTTCACATCAAAGAGGAACCTTTTGCGTTGATAAAACTTAAGCCCATCAGGAATAATTCCACACACCACATAATTGGCAAAATCAGCATACCAAGGAGTGGAACCCGTTGATACCACCATCACCGTCTTATCAAGAAAAGCTTCTTCAATATCCCTGTCACCGGAAAAAACCACACTTGTTTCAAGTCTCGATAAATGATCAGCCACTTGATTCTCACATCCTTTTTGATTTTTGACCTCAAAATTAAACTTTTGCAATAATAGCACCCATCGAATCAATCTCAGTTTTTCATCCTTTTTGGCCATCAAGTAGCGTATAGCACCATGGTCGGTGTGCACCACTACCTTAGTGCCTAATAAGTAAGCTCGAAAATTTTCAAAAGCATACACAACTGCCAATAACTCTTGTTCAGTAACGGTTTAGTTCTTTTGAACCACGTTCAAGGTCTTGCTTGCATAGTAGACTGGGTGGAATAACTTACCTCTACGTTGACCAAGTACAACTCCCAAAGCCTCACCACTAGCATCACATATTAGTTCAAATGGGATGTTCCAATCCGAAGCAACAATGATCGGTGTTGATACCAACTTCTCTTTTAGACACACACATGCAGTAATGCAAGCCTCATCAAACTCAAAAACACTTTCCTTCTCAAGTAGCTTGCAAAGAGGATGAGCTATCTTAGAAAAATCTTCTATGAACCTCTGGTAGAAACCCACATGGCCCAAGAAACTTTGAACACCTTTAATTGAGATAGGAGGAGGTAACTTGGCAATCACCTCAACCTTAGCTTGATCCACTTGTCTACCATCTCCCAAAATTTTGTGCCCCAACACAATACCTTTTTTGACCATGAAGTGACATTTTTCCCAATTGAGAACAAGATTTTTTTCAACACATCTTTGCAAGACTCTACCAAGGTGCTCAAGGCATGCTTCAAAAGTATCCCCCACGACTAAGAAATCATCCATGAAAACCTCCATCGAGTCTTCCACCATGTAAGCAAAAATAGAGATCATACACTTCTGAAACGTTGTCGGTGCATTACACAACCCAAAATGCATTCTTTTAAAAGCAAACGTTCCATAGGGGCATGTAAAAGTGGTCTTGTCTTGATCTTCAGGTGCTATGGAGATTTGATTATAATCGAAATATCCGTCCAATAAGCAATACCATCCACGCCTTGCCAATCTATCAATCATATGGTCCATAAAGGGCATTGGAAAGTGATATTTCTCCATACTTGCACTTAACTTCCGATAGTCCATACATACACGCCAACCTGTAATCAGTCGCATAGGTACTAGTTCACCCTTGTCATTCGGGACTACCGTTATACCTCCCTTCTTTGGAACACATTTTACTGTGCTCACCCACTTGCTATCTGCAATTGGGTAAACCACACCCGCATCTAACCACTTGATGATTTCCTTCTTAACCACTTCTTGCATCGGAGGATTCAACCTCCTTTGGTGCTCGACACTTGGCTTACAATCTAACTCCAATTGAATCTTGTGCATGCAAATACCGGGTGGAATCCCCACAATATCAGCAATTGTCCATCCAATAGCTTTTATGAACCTTTTTAGCATACTCACAAGGGCTTGTACTTGCCCTTCAAGCAAATCAACAGCAATGATAACCAACAAAGTATTATCAGCCCCCTAAAAGGCAAAATGGTCTAGTGGACCCTTGTACTTGTACGCGTTTGTATTATGGACCCTTCTACTTAATCCTTTATCAACTGAACCCTTAGATTCAATCAAAAGAAGATATGTAAACCCCTCCTATTATGGGTGTAGTTCACTCTCCCTTAAATAGATGACATGTCAAATCCATGTCATATAAATTAATAACATGTCATAATAATCTTTATTAATTATTTTTTAAAAAAATTAATCAAAATTATTAAATAAAAGGTACTAATATAATGAAATTTTAATTTTTTCTTCAAACTAAAATTTGAGACTCCACTTTGACCGCACATCTTCTCAGTTCTCCTCATTCCCATGGAGAAATGGCAAAATTTCACCTGAAAAAGTCATCGCTGCCGCCACTCCTCTTGCTGGCGAGATCACAAGTTCTCTCTCTCTCACCTGTCTCCATCTCCGCCAGGCCCTCACCATTTTCCTTTCCTCCTTCTCCAACCTCCATAAATCCAGCAACCCTAAGTTGTTGCACCACCAACTCCGGCCGACAAATTAAAGCTCCTCACTGCCTCTCGTTTTGGCTAAAAAGGAACCAGCGCCACCTCTCTCTCTCTCACTCCACTGTGAATCAGTGGACTCCGACAAATACCGTCGCTTTCTCCCTTCGTCGGTGAATAGTGGACTGAAGGAGGTGCCAATACCAATGTTAAGATCTGGTAAAGAAGATGACTATAGAGGGTACAAAAGAAAGAAAAAGGGGTTGGGCAGGGGTGGGAATGGCTGAAAAAGGGTTGAGTGCATGAAGAAGAGGGGTTTTTATTAATTTTTTAATCTTTTAATTTTTACTTTTATTAATTTTATTCTTTTATAATTTTTATATTTTTAAACTTAAATATGGTATTCACTTGCCTTTCACACGCGAGTAGACACTCTCTTTCCCACTCAGTCATCTTAATCCCACATCAGCATGGTCAATGGTCAAAGGGGTTTGATATATTGTATTTTATTGAGTTTAAGGGTTCAGTTGGTAAAAGGTTAAGTAGAAGGGTCCATAATACAAATACGTACAAGTATAAGGGTCCATTAGATCATTTCCCCCCCCCCCCAAAAATACATATCGAAAATGTGGAGGAAGAGCTTTAAATTCAAGTTTCAGGGGTGCTTCAATGAATGGCTTCGCGGGAGGACTTTCTCTATTATTCAAATCAATATCAAGCTTCAAAGAGTTTTTCGAGTATGAACCTAAACCCGATAGAGCAGCCACCATTTCATCATAATCTTGGATCTCTTCTCCATCATAATTCAAGAGTACGACAACCAAAGATTCACCAATACATGAAACTTCACCAATACACAAAACTTCACCAATACTAGCAACCGCTTCATCGATCACATCAATAACCGATACCACATGGAGATTACTTGGTTGCTTCATGGACTTGGATACATTGAAAGTGACTTCCTCCTCATTAACTCGAAACTTCAAATCGCCACTTTGCACATCGACAAGGGCTCTCCCGGTGGACAAATATGGTCTACCAAGAATAATAGGTATTTCGGCATCCATTTCACAATCAAAAATCACAAAATTTGTCGGAAAGATGAATTTGTCAACCTTCACCAAAATATCATAAAGAACACCAATAGGCCGCTTTATAGAGAGATCAACCATAAGAAGTCGCATTGTGGTTTCCTTAGGTTCACCCAACCC
Organism: Solanum appendiculatum; assembly: GCA_018342035.1. Lineage (NCBI taxonomy): Eukaryota > Viridiplantae > Streptophyta > Magnoliopsida > Solanales > Solanaceae > Solanum > Solanum appendiculatum. The sequence goes on from JAGDQO010001315.1 coordinate 11,025, forward strand.
AAGTTTCTTGAATATAGCATAGGGCATCAAGTTAATACTAGCCCCCAAATCACACAACGCTTTGGCAAATTCAAACAACCCAATAGTACAAGGGATAGTGAACGCTCCTGAGTCATCCTTTTTAGCAACTACATTGGGCATAATAGCGGTACAATTATGGGACACTTCAACCATCTCAAAGTCCATGCTTCTCTTTTTTGTGACCAATTCCTTCATAAATTTAGCATAACCCGACATTTCGAGCAAAACATCTACCAATGGGAGATTGATAGATAGAGACTTAAAAACAGAGAGAAACTTTTGGAATTTTCCATTGTCATCTCTCTTCTTCAACCTTTGTGGAAATGGTGAATAAAATTTAGGCAACGACTTTGGATAAACTGATTTAGAAACATTCTCTGCCGTTGGCTTAGAAATTCCATCGGAAGCAATATCATTCAATGAGTCATCGGCTTTGTTAGGAACATCATCATTCAAATCATCAACAAGGCCATCACCTTCAACCACTATAGGTTGGTCTTTAGTAGAATCAGCCCCATCACCCTTGATCACATCACTACCCAAGATCTTGCCACTCCGGGTTGCAATAGCCATACATTGAGCATTCTCGTTCTTTGGGTTTGCTAAAGTGTCGCTGGGAAGGCCACTACTTGGTCTTTGATTCAATTGAGTGGAGATTTGGACCGTTTGTGATTCAAGATGCTTGATAGAAGCTGAGTGAGAAGTCACCATTTGATTTAGAGAAGAGAAATCAGCTTGCATCTCCTTGAGCACCTTATCCGAACCTTCCACCTTATTCAAAATACGAGCAATCATATCTTGAGTCTAAAAACTCTCAGGATCAGCCTTTTGTTCTTTAGCTTTGAAATGATCATGTGGAGGTACATATCGATCACTCTCACCATCCCACCAATTGACACCTATATCACGCCAATCTCAACTCGCTCTCCAACCACCACCTTTCTCTTTGTTCTAGCCTTGATTACCGCCCGGCTTTTGATAACTCGGAAGAGAACTCTCCATTTGATTCGACATGAATTGGACCTCCATTGTACATGGCTTCAAACTGAGCATCTTCTGGACTCATAGAAACTGCATTCACGACTTTAGAACCACCATCCATAACATGCTTTGTTAACAAGTTCATTTAGGTCATCATCTTAGCCATATTCTCTCACGCTCTTGGTCTTTCTCCAATTTCTCCTTAGTCATACCAACAGTGAGAGTGAAACTTGATCTTCTCTTGTGTGCCATGCCTGATTAATTTTAGTCATGTCATCAAGCAAAGCTGACGCCATAGGAAATGGCTGTCTCATAATCCCACCACAAATTAAATGATCGGTTATAGCCTTGTTGAAAGAGTCAAGGCTTCGATAGAAGTATTGTAGAAGCACATCTTAAGGTAAGCCATGAGTAGGGCATTGTAGAAGTAGCTTTTGAAACCTAAGCCATATCTCATGAATTGGTTCACCCTCAACTTGCTTGAAGTTTTTGATACCATGGTCTCAACTGCACCATCTTTGAAGGGGGAAAGAAGCATTCAAGGAAAGCCTCTGTGAGCTCCGCCCAAGAAGTAATTGAGTCTCGTGGTAGTTCAGTAAACCACTTCGCTGCATCCCCTGTTAGAGAGAAGGGAAACAAACAAAGTCGAATCGACTCTTGAGAGATGTTCTTAAATGAGAAAGGGCCATACACATCTGGAAAGTTTCAAAGGTGGTCATGGAGATCCTCATGAGCAAGTCCCCCATACAACCCTTTGATCTGTAACAGTTGAAGCATGGTCCTGGTTACATGAAAGATAGCATTACCCACAGTAGGGGGTAAGCATATGGCTCCAGCACTTCCTACTTGATCAACATTGAATTCATTTAGGTTACCAATGTCATTATTTCACCCGAGATTGCTAGCAGCCACACTTCCGTGGTCATTCATGTCGTCACCTGTTGACAGCAAACAATGAAAAGTCTAATAAGTAAATTCAAATGCAACAAAATTAGTTCACTAAAATACTTCAATATAAGAATTCTAGACACTACTCCCTGGCAACGGCGCCATTTTTGAAAACTCTCAGCTACACCTAAAACAATTCAAGGTGTAGGCGGTCGCTAGCAAGTATAAACCCAACAAAGAGTTGGGATCGATCCCACAAGGAGTGATCTAGTACAAAATTCTACTACGAAGTAAGTTAGTATTCTAATCTTTTGTAGAGTTTAAAAAAGTTAATACGAAACATGAAGTAAATCATAAGATGTTGATTATAAAAAATGAGTGAAGATTTAGTAACCAAATATAACAACACAATTAACAATGAATTTAATCAAGAAGAGAAAGGACCTTAGGGATGTGTGTGTGTTCAACTACTAATTTTGGTAAATGGGTAATTACAAATTGCTTAAATATGCTGAATTTCAATAGGTAGGCAAGATCATGAGTACAATAGCTATTTTACAATCAGCTATCATGCATTCAATTAAGTTCTATCAAATCCTAACAGGCATTACACTAGAAACAATATTATACCTTGATTCAACCCACTTTAACAAGTTGGGTAGTAAAAGCAATAGCCCATACAATCATCAATTGTTAATTCCACTCAAATGCACCTTTTACAAGCTTACAAAGAGATATAGACTAGAATTGAATTTGCAACTTCAATTCATAAATGAAAACATGAATTAACAACTGAACCCATTTCGATCTAGCATTAAATTAAGCAATTCATAGTACCCATTAGCTAATTAAGCAATTGAACACATAATCACACCCCTAAGGCATTGGGGTTTTAGCCAATCATAGAAAAAGTGAAGAAATTGTTACTAAAGATGTCAGCCATTGATTCACAAGATCTTCAAAAAGCAAAATGCTACCAATTAGAATTACACCCAAAGTTTTAAATCCAAAAACACACAAGAATAGTTCAAAAGCAATCACAAATATTCAAAGTGGAAGAGTACTTCATAGTCTCTGTTAACTTGTTCCAAAAACTCCCCTCACTCTCATTTCAAAAACTCTATTTATAATCTCACAAAAATTTCCCACATAATGAAACGTGGGACCACTCGGCGGCATAAGTCGGGCTAGCCCATCCACTCAACTATGTGCCGAGTTGCTCGTTCTCGCATTTTAATTCTTGACTTCAGTACTCACTCCTTCTAGAACTTTAGGCGATCAAAGTTGGTCTCGCCGTTCTGATCGGTGATTCACTGATTAGCTCCAAGGCTCGCAGACTTGACTTAACTCTTTTCCTCATCTACTGCAACTTTAGGCGATATGCACATCCACTCGGCGACTCACCGAGTAGTCTTTTGCGAGCTCCAACCTTTTTTTCCTTCAATTTTAGAACTTTTTAGCTTCTTTTGCATAATCTTGCCCTTGCCTCATTCTCAAGTCTTCTTGCTGCACATAAACAATTTAACATTAGTTATGAGTGCAAAATAGGTATTAAGGACACCAATTTAGTACACTTGAAACTCTAAATGAATCAAAACTACCGACTCATCACAATGCAAACTCAACAATTTGCCGAGCTGGTTTCGGTGAGCTAAGACAAGTCCGCCAAAACTAATAGTGCAAAAGGGAAGATAATAGGCATCAAGGGAGATGTCCTCTCCCACTCGGTGATACACCCAATGGGCTTGGCGGACTAAGACAAGCCCACCGAATAGGACAGTACCCAAGGCCATGCACATGCTAAGGAAGGCAAGTTGGGTCTTACTCGGTGATTTACCTAACTTCCTTGGTGGGCTAAGACAAGTTCACCGAACAGGAAGTTTCAGCCCAATGCCTAATTTTCATAGCCAAACTCAACAAGCACAACAAATACGAGTTCCCCCCAAAATTACAATCTATACTTATTGTACCCATGTGTACTCAGATGTCACCAGATATCACTAAGTGTTGCACTAATTGACAATTTGCCCTTAAGAAAGTAGTCACCCTATTTATCATTGGGAAAAATCATGCAATGGGTCAACACTGAGTTACTTAGACTTAACTCACATTCAATTAAGCACAAACCCATCAATTATATCAACTTAATTCATCATTCTAACCAACCCAATCACTATTCACAATTTATACAGGCATTCACAATCACATTCATATGGATACAGTTCAAATTCAACAATATGATACTACCCGACATAATTAAGCACTCAACTTCAGTTAAAGGGCTCAAGCCCACACCCTATATGCAATCTAACTTAAAAATTATAAATAAAAAGTTGAAACACCAACCTTTATGCAAAAAAATAAGCAAGAAACTGAGGAATCGGGGTTGGGTTGACTCAAATTCAAGAAAATGCACTCCTAGCACCTTTAATCCATTCACACGAGGCACACAAACACTCAAAATGCATGATGCAAGAGAAGGGAATCAAAAAGGTTTTAAAATTTTGAAGGTTATGAGTTTTGAATTTAAAATAACCCTTGACCTTTTTATACCAAGCCCATTCAGCGCACTCACTAACGTCACCAAACTTGTTCGGCATATCGCAATATGGAGCTTAAGATCACCGAACATGCCTGACTTAATACCAAACCTGAAGGCCGCTTCGGCGAACACAATGGAGTCTGCTTAGTGCCCTTCAGTGAATCGCCCTTTGGAGTTTTGATTGCCAATCTTCACAGTACACTTTTTCATCAATTCTAGCTCAAAAGGCGGATAAGAGTTAGTCCACTTAATTCCTTCGGCATATCACCGAGTTGGTTTTGGCATCACCTAAGCTTCCATTGTCCATCTTTAAACCTCTTTTCTACCTGCACTCACAATGCATGTTATTCGAAAGCAATAAACAACAAGTAAAGACTTGGGTTACCTCTCAAGAAGTGCCTTATTTAACGTCGTGGCATGACATAGTCTTCAAACTCAACATTCATTATTGGGATTCGGGATGTGTCACTTGGCAACGTTCCCTTTTGCCTTGGATTGAGATGAGTGGAAATTTGAACAGTTAGGTCTCTAGCTGCTTAATGGAAGCTAAGTGAGAAGTCACTATCTCTGATAAAGCGGAGAAGTCATTTTTCAATTCCTTCAACACCTTATCCGACCCTTCAACCTTGTTTTATATTCTTGCAAGCATGTACTCTGTCCGGCTGCCTTCTGGCCCATTTGATTCTTTTAGGCATGGACGATCATGGGGAGGCACATACCTATCTTTTTCCATCTCTCTATCTATCCAATTTCCACCTCGCCAATCTTTCCAGCCACTATATCTATCCTTGTTCAAACCTTGGTTCCCACCTTGTTGTTGATAATTAATGTGAGAACACCCCACTTGATTTCCCAAGTATTGAACTTCTACATTGTATAATGCCTCAAACTGGGAATCATCCGGCCACTGCCCTATGTTAGCTCCAACCACATTTACCGACTTGGTTCCACCTCCCATGACATGTTTGGACAACAAATCAATTTGGGTCATTATTTTGGCCATGTTTTCATCTCTTTCATGGTCCTTCTCAATTTGTTCTTTGGTTAGAACCCACTTGTAGAGTAGGCACCTGGTCCTCTCTAGTGTGCTATGCTCGGTTAACCTTAGTCATGTAATCTAGCAACAATGCAGCCACCTCATACTGTTGTCTCATTAAACCACTGTAGACTAATTGATCAGCCACACCTTTATTGACTAAATCAAGGCTGAAGTAAAAGTATTGCGGCAGCAGATTGTCCGGAATGCCATGCATTGGACACTATAAGAGTAACCTTTTGAACCTCAGCCATGTCTCATGCAATGGTTCACCTCCAATATGCTAAAAATTTTGAATTTGGATTCGGAGTTTAACCATCTTCGAAGGTGGAAAGAATCTCTCCAAGAAGGCATTAGTTAGCTCATCCCAGGAAGTGATTGAATCATTTGGCAACTCCGCTACCCATCTTGTAGCCTGCCCCGTTAAAGAAAATGAGAATAACCTCAACCTTACAGATTCTTGGGAGATATTCTTGAACACAAAAGGTCCACATACCTCCTTGAAATTCCTATTGTGTTCATGGGGATCCTCAAGAGCTAGACCCCCAAACATTCCTTTCATTTGGAGCAATTGGATCATAGTTTCGATGATGTGAAACATAACCCTCTCAGTTGTAACAGGTATCCGGATTGCTCCCGTGGTTTGAATAACATTGATGGGCATGTCATTCAAATCAACCATGTTGTCATTTGACCCAGTGACTATCGTTGTTACTTCCATGGTCACTCATTTCGTCAACCTGCAAATCAGCTAACAACAACACCAAACAACAAATCTACTACAACTAAACAAAATTAAAACCTAATTTCTCAATTAGAATTCTCAACTACCGTTGCCCAGCAACAGTGTCACTTTTGATAATGCTTAAATCACCCTCCAAAACCAATTAAAACAATGAGTGATCATAGTAAGTAAAAACCCAATGAAGAGTCGGGGTCGAATTCCAAAAGGAATGGTGCAGCGTAGAGAATTCCTTATAAAAAATTTAGATTTTAAATTAATTTATTTGTAGTAGTAAAACAATTGGGTGGATCTAACCACCAACTTAATATGAAGCTTTGGTTATTAATTATCGCAATTAAGCTAGAAGTTAAATGAAATCAAGAGTTAACAAGCAATCTAGGCGTGCGGGGATTGGAAGTCAATCTTACGTAGGGGCAATTGTGCTGCTCTATTGTGATGAACATTCATGAATAGGCTAAGTCATATTGAATGACGCTAATCTTCTTTCGATCTCAAAGCATCCTTGCATAGAATCTTCTTTTGGCTCATCTATATGCCAATTCTAAAAAACCCAATACCTTACTCTATCCTCTCTTTCAAGTATAGGGAAAATAGATTCGACCAATAACCTATCTTTCAAGCAAGCTACATACATCAAACCTAAATTGCTATTATTGGACTAAATACCCACTCCAATCAATCTCTTTCGAGCATCAACTAGAGATCGAAAGTAGGAGTTAAGTTTGCAACCTTAACCCATTAGTTAATCCCATGATAATTAGACCAAATTTATGCATGAACAGCAGCAAAATAGAGCATAGCACAATACCCACTACATTAAATTAACACTCAACCCCATTAGTGCACTCCTAGATCTTGGGATTTTAGCCACCCACCACAAAAAGCAAAGAAATTATACCTTTCATGGAAGCAGCCCTTGGTAGCATGAAATTAAGCAATTACAAGCAAACCCACTTTGGATTCAACTTCAATTTGTATGATTTAAGCACAAAGTTGTAAAACCCCAAAAAATAGAAAAGTGTTCTTCAAAGGTAAAAGTGCTCTCCAAAACTATCTCCCAAAAATAACTCTAAGAAAAACTCTCCCTTCAAAACTCTCTCGTTAGGCTATTTATAATTTCCCAAAATTTGGCCTAAAAATCCACTGCATGACAGCTTCGGTGACATTAGTCGGGCTAAGATGACCAACTTAATCCTATCTTAGATCTCTAATTGGGGCTTCAAAGAGACCAATAGGAGTGGGTAATTGTCTCAATGTTTTCAATCTAGATAAAACTAGTTGTAAAAGCAAAGTATTGTGTTGGTAACTATATCACACAAATGAGATCGAAAGGAGATTTTATGAACTAATGCTATAAGATCGAAAGAAGATTAGCATTATTAAAGATGACCCAATCCATGGTTGTTAAGTTTTACTGAACAATGTAATTATATCCCTAATTGACATCAATACACACCCCTAGATTTAATCACTATTGTCTAAACTCTATTTTACTAAGTTTGTTGTTCATAATCGATATTGAGTTTATATGATAAATTTTCGTGGAATGATCCACCTAATTGTCTCATCGCTACATTAGATTAGTTACATCTTAATTCATTTCTTGAATTCTTAACCTCACACTACTCCATGTAGGATTTGACCCTGACTCCTAGTTGGGTAATTTTTATTGACAATGGTCGCTCACTCTTTGGAATTGTTTTAGAGATTTGTTTGAGCGTTATAAAAAAATGGCGACGTTGCCGAGGAGTAGTAGCTAAGAATTCAATTTGTGAATTAATTTGTGTACTCATCTACTTGTAGTTGAGCAGACTTACATTTGGTTTGGTTTTTTTGTTCCTTTAGTAGGTAAAACAATGAATGAAAATGGTGGTGACGATTCTAGTCTCCATGGGCAGGACAATGAAGTTAGAAAGTTGGATGAAATAAACTCCAATTTCATTGAGAAAATTAGAGCTATTCAGTTACCCCCTATTCCGAAGGATACTACATTTATGGTAATTGAAACAATGTTGCAGCTGATTGAAATGAGAGGATTATGCAGATTCTATGAGCATGAAGATCCTAACGACCACCTCTAGAAGTGTGTGTGTACCTTTCGAGGTTGATAGCATCGGCCAAGAGTCAATGCGGCTGAGATTGTTCCCATTCTCCTTGATGGGTGATGCTACTAGGTGGTTTATTGAGTTACCACCAAATTCTATAACCTCATAGAAATAATTGATTGATGCCTTCTTTGAGAGATTCTTTCCTCTATCTAAAAAGATGGAATTGAGGAAGGATATTCAAAATTTCAAAAGAGTGAATGGAGAACCCATACATGAAACTTGGCTACGATTTAAAAGGGTATTGCTATAATGCCCAAACCATGGTTTTCCTGATACGCTGTTGTTGCAATACTTCTACCAAAGTCTCAATGATGTGGGAAAAGGGTTTTTTGATCACCTTGTTCGAGGGGGCATAGTTAAGCAATCGTTTGTGGTAGCATAAAGATTTTTTAATGAGATGACTAAAATTAATCAAGCTAGGTACAATAGTGATGATCATGTGTCACTTCCACATTTAGAAATGCTTAAGGAGAAAGAGGAGAAGAATCAAGAGCGTGATAAAAGTATTGCTAAATTGACGGCTCGACTTGATATGTTGTCAGAGCATGTTATGGAAAGAAGTGTGAATTCAGTGAATGATGTGTCCCAGAAGATGTATGAGGAGAGTTTCTATTTGAGGGGTGACAAATTGGAGGGTTTTCATTTAAGCTATCCAAGGTTCACCAAAAATTAAGGTTGGACTTAAAATAGTGAAAGAAGTTGGTATAGAAATGGATGCAGAAATTGTAGGTATACATCACTTCATGATTGCAAGACCCCGGTGAGCACTCCAACGGAGGATTTGCTAACTAAAATTCTTGATAAAGTGGAAGAGTCCAATTTGATTTTGCAAGATATGAAGAGTGATGTTTCAGCATTATCCACTACTGTGATCTCACACTCATCCTCCATTAAAGTACTTGAAGAAAAGATGGGTTACTCGACTGCCATTGTGTATTCAAATCCTAATGAAGACTTGGTGCCTCTTGTGATTGAAAATCAAATGAATGCTAGTCAAGTATCAGCCATAGTAACCCAAAGTGGGAAGACTTTGCAAGAAATAATAAGGCCCGTATATGTAGATGCTCAAAGGGTGGTTGCCGATAATGAATCACCTAAACACAAAGTCTAGGTGCAAACAAAAGAGGTTGAAGGTGATCCCAAGCTAAATGTAAGGGATGGTGATGTTGCAGCTCTAACCACACATCCCAAAATTAAGATAAATCCTCCTTTTCGGCAACGATTGAAGAAGAAGGATGATAATGCACAATTCCAAAAAATTTTGGGGATAGTAAAAGATTCGAAAGTGAATATTCCTTTGGTGGATGCATTGACCGAGATGCCGGGTTATTCCAAATATATGAAATAATTGGTGACTAAGAAGAGAATGATAGATTCTGAAACAATTGAAATTCCACAAACTTGTGGTGCGGTGATGAAAAAGAATGTTGTCCCTAAGAAAAATTATCTGGGAGCCTTCACAATTCCATGTATCATTGGTGCATAAAAATTTGCAAAAGCCTTATGGGATCTTGGTGCAAGCATTAATTTGATGCCATTGATGATCTTTAACAAGCTTGAGATTGATGAGCCAAAACAAACAAACATGAGACTTTTGCTGGCTGACCATTCAATAAAGAGGCAAGTTGGTGTGGTCTATGATGTTTTAGTGAAGGTGGACAAGTTTGTGTTCCCCGTTGATTTTGTAGTGCTAGATTGGTAGATCGAAAGAAGATTAGCATTATTGAAGATGACACAACTTATCCATGGTTATCCAAATGATATGCATGTTGTGTCTCAATTGGATCAGATCGATGAAGCGCTCGCTAATATTGCGGAGCGTATTATGGGGCGTCATTAGCAGCTGTGCTACTCAATTATGATCAAGCTAAAATAAGCGACTATGATGACGATGTGGCTGCTCTTATCGGTGTAGGCTCACACACTTCTTTCCAAAGGAAGTTGAATCTTGATTCGTCTAGTCATGAAGCACCCCCGGCTAAACCATCTATAGTTGAACCACAGAATTTAGATTTGAAAGAACTCCCCCTTCATCTCAAATACACTTTCTTGGGGACAAACAACACAGTACCAGTTATAATTTCTAGTGATGCTTAAAAATGGCAAGTGGAGTTGTTAACAAAAGTGTTGAAAAAACATATTAGAGCATTGGGGTGGCCTATTGCCGACACAATGGGGATATCTCCAGGTGTGTGCACTCACAAGATTAACTTGACTGATGTTTGCAAGCCAAGAATTGAGCACCAGATGAGGTTAAATCCTCTAATGCAAGAAGTTGTGAAAAATAAGATCATCAAATGGTTTGATGGGGGAGTTATATTCCCAATTGCAGATAGGCAATGGGTGCGCCCGGTCCAATGCGTACCTAAGAAGGGTGGTATAACGGTGGTTCTGAATGAGAAGGCTGAACTTGTTTCTACTAGGCCCGTGACTGCATGGTGAGTGTGTATGGATTATCAGAAATTAAACTCATGGACCGAGAAGGACCATTTTTCCATGCCCTTTATTGATCAGATGCTTGATAGGCTTACAGGTAAGGCATGGTATTGATTTCTCGATTGTTATTCCGGGTACAATCAAATATCCATAGCACTGAAAAGATCAAGAAAAGACAACCTTTAATTGCCCCGTTGGGAATTTTGCTTTCAAGAGAATGTCATTTGGTTTGTGTAACACACCAGCCACGTTCCAAAGGTGTATGCTATCAATATTTGAGGATATGGTAGAAGACTCAATGGAGGTCTCCATGGATGATTTTTCATTTGTTGGGGATTCATTTGAAGAGAGCTTGAAGCATTTAAATATGGTACTTCAAAATGTGTAGATTCTTACTTAGTCCTTAATTGGGAGAAATGCCACTTTATGGTTAAGGAATTTATTGTGCTTGGGCATAAAATTTTTGGGAGAGGTATTGAAGCCGATCAAGCAAAAATCTAAGTTTTTGAAAAGCTACCTCCTCCAATTTCGGTAAAGGGAGTAAGAAGTTTTCTCGGCCATGCCGGGTTTTATAGGCGGTTCATCAAAGAATTTTTGAAAATTGCTATTCCATTGTGTAGGCCTCTTGAAAAGGTGTTTCGAGATTGATGCTGCTTATTTGAAAGATTTTGTGATCTTGAAAGAGAAACTTGTTTCAGACACTATCATAATAGCTCCTAATTGGACTCTTCCTTTCGAAATGATGTGTGATGCTAGTGGATTGGCACTTGGGGCTGTGCTTAAATAGTGGAAGAACAAGTTCTCTCACCCCATCTATAATGCTAGAAAGACCTTCAATTGTGCTCAAAAGAACTACACTGTCACGGAGCAAGAGTTGTTGACTATTGTGTATGTGTTCAAATAATTTCAAATATATTGTTGGGTACCAAGATGGTTGTGCATATGGATCATGCCACTCTAAGATACCTGATGGAAAAGAAAGAAGCAAAGCCTAGACTCATTCGGTGGGTACTTCTCCTCCAAGAGTTTGATTTGAGGTAAGGGATAGAAAGGGGTGTGAAAACTAAGTAGCCGATCACTTATAAAGGCTTGAGGATGATGCTGCAACAATTCAAGGGAGAGACATCAATGATGCTTTCCCAGATGAATCGATAATGTTGATTTCTCAAACTTCAGTCCATTGGTATGCCGATTACGCCAATTTCATTGTATGTGGGCTGTTACTTGAAGGTTTGAATAATCATCGAAAGAGGAAATTCTTATTTGATGTAAAGAGGTATATATAGGATGAACCTTTCCTTTTTAGGGAGTGTCCTAATAATGTTATTCGGTGTTGTATGCCTAAGGCGGAGATGCACAAAATACTTGAAGCTTGCCATGCTTCGCCAGTGGGTTGTCATCATGGAGGCATACACACAACTTCTAAAATTTTGCAATGTGGTTACTTTTGGCCCACAATGTTCAAAGATGCTCATACTTTTGTAGGCGTTGCGTGCAATGTCAAATGCAAGTGAGTGTTTTAAGGTGACATGAGCTATTGTGATACCGTTATCACAAATTCTTGAGATTGAGCTGTTTGATATTTGGGTAATTTATTTCATGGGTCCTTTTCTTAGCTCTTTTGGGAATAAGTACATTCTTGTGGCAGTCGACTATGTGTCCAAATGGGTGGAAGCAATAGTATTTCCAAACATTGAAGGGAGAAGTGTCACAAATTTCCTCAAGAAGAATATTTTCAAGAGGTTTGGCACAACAAGAGCCATTATATATGATGGCAGCTCTCACTTTTGCAATCATCAATTTGAAGCACTATTGTTTAAGTATGGGGTGAAACACAAAGTTGCGACACCATACCATCCGCAATCTAGAGGGCAAGTTGAAGTATCTAATAGGGAGATAAAGAGCATTCTAGCAAAAACACTAAATGTCCACTGCACTAATTGGTCTAGCAAGCTTGATGATGCCCTCTAGGCCTATCGAACAACATTCAAATCTCCTATTGGAATGTCTCCGTACAAATTTGTATTTGGGAAAGCCTATCATGTTCCATTTGAAATAGAGAATAAAGCCTTATGTGCACTGAAGAGGGTAAATTTAAATTGAGAAGTGGCAGCCACAAATCGTGTGAGTCAACTTCTTGAATTGGATGAGTTTCGGCTGCAAGCATATGAAAGCTCCGCACTCTATAAAGAAAAGTTAAATGGTGGTATGATTTGAAGATCTTACTTTGGGAGTTAAGAGTGGGTGACCTAGTCCTACTTTTTAGTTCAAGATTGTAACTCTTCTCGGGTAAGCTAAAGTCCAATTGGACTGGTCCATACAGAGTCACGAAGGTGTATGGAAATGGAGCAATTGAAATTGAAGATGCAAAGAGGGTCAAATTCAAAGTTAAAGGCCAAAGGTTGAACTTATACTTTGGGAAAGGTCATGATGTATGAGTTATTGAAGTGGTGTACTTGGATGATGCCTAAAAGCATCTCCACGTCGTGATGTGACATTAAATCAGGTGCTTCTTGAGAGGCAACCTAAGTGTTAGTAGTTTCCAATAATATGGGTGTCACTTGTGGAGGAGCGACTGAAGGTAGGTGATTGTGGGAACAGTAGGCGATTCACCGAAGTGATTAAATGGAGCTCTAGCGAGTTCATCCAATATGTGATTCAACTTTGTGAGAGTACTGTCAAATTTGGTCCACTATACCCCCATTTCGGTTATCCACCAATGAGAGTGTGAGAATCCAATTTAATTCTCCCAATGGGCGGCACATATTAGGGGGTGTACTGTTAATTTTTGTGATGTACTTGGAATTTCGGCGATCATTCTGCAACTCACCGAGTTGGACTAAAATTTCTTATGAGCTACAGGCATGGTAGGTTATCTGTCAGTTTTTGGAAATCTTCTGACCTGTTCAGTGATCTCAATTCTCAAGCATTCAGGGAGTCCCTCCATCTAAGCTCAATTATTTCTTTTCTTTGCGTTGAGGACATTGCATTTTTCTTTTGGTGGGGTGTGAGGCCTTTTAGGTGCCCCACCTTTTAGCTAATGCACTTTTGTGTCTCTATCCTCTGATTCGTTGCATGCTTGAGTTTCATTGAGAATAATTCAATAATTGATTGTGTTCAATATCGATGTATTGAATAGTGATTATGATGAGCATGATGTTTAGTGTTTGTGTTGCAAGAAAGAAATCGACGTGGTTGCACTTTTGTGCGATCTTTTTGAATCTTTTGTTGACTAGTTGTGTTTGATGTGAGCTTTGCAATGAACATCACAGTAAGGTTTTTATCTTTTCGGGGCTGTGATAAATGATTGTGTTTGAAGTGCCATATAGTGAGGTTTTACTTGAAAGTATGTGTGTGGAATTCTAGATTTGCCTTGTTATCTAATGATCTAAGCTTTGGTAAGTGTAAGGCATGATTTGGGGAAAAACTTCTAAGAGAGAACCCAAACTTCCATATATGTTGTGACTACCTTGTGAGGATGTGCATCCATTTTTGCACCATTTGAGCCTAAAGCATTTGTTGACAACCATATTGAAGCCCCTTGAGCCTAATTATCCCTACCTTCTCACCGAAAATTCTTTTTCAGCATTTGTTTGTTTGAATAGCCAACTTAGGCCAAAAGTCTAAGTTGCGGGTGTGGAAAGGAAGGAGGAAGAAAATCGAAGTGAAAGGGAAAGAAAGATGAAATGAGACTAAGCTTTGAAGCTTTTTACAAAAAGAAGGAACCCCTCCTTATAAAAAAAGGGTTTTGTGAGGAACAATGCTGAAAAATTGAAATAAAAAAGAGAGGTTAATTTTGTCCCATTTTAATGATATTTTAATGATTTGCAACTATGAAGGCTAAGGGTCAAGGCAAGGATAAATGATTGGAAGAAAGGCCAACAACTTTGAAAAAGAGTACAAAATCCCAACCTGACAGACGCCTAATGCAAAGGGCTAATCACCCAAAAAGTTGAACATCCCCGAAAAGGACAAATGTAAGGTCAAAACGTTAAAATCAATGGGCAAAGAAGAGATGCATCGAAAATCTGCTGAGTGAAAATGGCGAAGCTTCTTTCCATCACCGAATGCAACATTACTTGGAAGAAAAGTGAAGGAGCAAAAGGTGAACAACAGTGATATTCAGCGATTTGCCGAATGTGAAAGGCGTGTTCCATCGAGTCCGCCGACTGAGGCTCAAACACTTGAAGCTTGGAACCAGTAAAGGGCGATCTGAACAACAAGAAAGGTGATTCACCGAATTGATTTGGCGAGCCCGAGTAATGTCACCGAATGGAATGCGAAATAATCATTTTGAAAAGTATAAATAGTTGGGAAGAGAGAGAAAGTGGATCTATCTATCTTTTCATTGGTTTTTACTCTTGGAACTCTTAGAGAGAAAAACCCTTGGGTATTGTTCTTAAATTGAGTCTTTAATATAACCTTTGTATGAGACAATTATTGAGTGAAATCGAAGTGGGTGTTGATTTTAATTGTTGAATCTCATCACATCCATGGCTGCTATGATAAAATGTATAATCTCTGCACTTTTTGTGATGGGTGACTAAAACCCCCATCTCTAGGGGTGTAATTATGGGGTTAGGTGTTGATTTAAATTAGTGGGTATGTTATATTGCTCAGTTTTCGTGGTGTTTACCATGGATTTGGGCAGTTAGCAGGTGATTAATTTAGTGGTTAAGGTGGCCAATTTAATCCTGTCTTAGATCTCTAATTCGTGCTTGAAAGAGACCAATAGGAGTGGGTAATTGTCTCAATGTTTTCAATCTAGATAAATCTAGTTGTAAAATCAAGGTATTGGGTTGGTAAGTATATCACATAAATGAGACCGAAAGGATATTTTATGAACTAATGCTATGAGATTGAAAGAAGATTAGCATTGTTGAAAACGACTCAGCTTATCCATGGTTGTTAAGGTTTACTGAGCAATGTATTTATATCCCTAATTGGCATCAATACACACCCCTACACCCCTATATTTAATCACTATTGTCTAAACTCTGTTTTACAATTATTGTTTATAATTGATATTGAGTTTATATGATAAATTTTGGTGGAATGATCTACCTAATTGCCCTGTCGCTACATTAGATTAGTTACATCTTAATTCATTTCTTAAATCCTTAACCTCACCCTACTCCTTGAGGTATTCGATACCGACTCCTGTTGAGTAATTTTTATTGACAATGATCACTCACTCTTTGGAATTATTTTAGAGAGTGGTTTGAGCGTTATCAAAAACAAACTCAATAACGTTATAGTTAAAAATCAGAAATACAAAATAGTTTTCATATATGCAAATGTTTGTAAAAAATGGTGCAAGCTATAACTCAACTAACTCGCCTATGAAGTCTCTAATTTACTTAAGATATGTTATAGGGACAAGACTCAAGGCTACCTCAATACTCTGCTAACAATATCTAATAACTACTAAAATGGCTAAACAAGATGGAGCCCTCCTAATGCAAGGGGGGGTTATGGCCTATGTTGAATGGAAAAGATTCTGATGAAGCGTCTATTACCGATCCTCAATACCTTAATCTATATTATAAAATGATGCATGATGAGTGGTGAATTTCCACTCATTTGAGGCCTTTTTAGTTCAACAATTAGTGTCCTCAATGCCTAATTATGTCCTATTCTGATGATATTTTGATTTTTTCCAGCTATAATGACTAAAGGACAAGGCAAGGATGAATACATGAAAAGGAGGTCAAAAACATTAAAAGGAGTATAAACTCCCAACTGGTAGTCGCCTAACCAGGGCAGATTGCCCAAGTGGACTGACCTCGCCCAAAGTGATATTGCTTAAAATGGAAAATATTCAAGGCAGGTCGGTGGACTAAAAGATGAAACGATGACTCTCTAAAGCTGAATGGGAGAACTAGATGTCCATCATTGAAGGTGACATATCTAAGACTTAAAGTGAAGGCTTAATGGGCGAACAAGGTGGTAATCGGTGATCTGCCGAATGTAAAAGGTAGACTCGATCGAGTCTGCTAACTGAGGTTCAAACACCTAAAACCTCAAGCAAATGAAGGGTGAGCTGAGGAACAAAAGGCGATCCACCGAATATGTTTAACGAGCTCGACTAATATCACTAGTTGGCCACACATTGAATTTTAGGCCAAATTTTGGGAAACTATAAATAGTCTAAAAGAAAGAGAAAATAGAGGACTTTTTGATTATTAGTTTGAGAGTTAGCTTTGAGAGAATTAGTTTTTTTACCTTTAGAAAATATTCTTAGTTCTTGGGGTTTTCAATCAACCTTGTAATATACAATTGGAGGTTCAAATTGAAGTGGGTTTTGAAGATTATTGCTTAATTTCAATTCCTTAATGGCTGGAATCATATTTGGTATAATTTCTTTTCTTTTTATGATGCTTGGCTAAAAAACCCCAATATAGGTGTGTGATTATGGGGTTGGGTGTTGATTTATTGTAGTGGAGATTGTGTCTTGCTCTATTTTATTGCTATAGATTCATGGATTTGAACTAATTAGCATAGGTTTAACTCATGGGTTAAAGTTGCAAACTTAATCCTAGTCTAGATCTTCAATTGACGCTTGAAAAAGAATAGTTGAAGTGGGTAATTTGTTTGATGCCTACAATTTTTTAGTTTTGATTGCTGTAGTTTATTCGAAAGAGAAATTGTGGTTCAATTCTAGTTGTCAAATCTGCTTGAAAGAGAGATTCTAGTATGGTAGTGGGTTGATTTGTGATTCACATAGATGAAACCGAAAGGAGATTAGTGTCATCTAAGATTACTTAGCATATCCATGATTGTTTAGTAGTATTGCGCAAGCACAGGTACCCCTACTTGACATCGATACCAATCTCCACACACCTAGATCATCTCTTACTTGATTGAATTCTCGATTTTAGTTTAATTGTGTTAATTGTTACAAAATATCTTTTGGTAAATTTGGTGGAATCATCCACCCATCTCTCTTAATTGCTGTAATGAATAGGTTTACACTCTTAATTTCCTAATTGAATTCCTTGCATTATATCACTCTCTCTGTGGGATTCGATCCTGTCTCTTGTTGGGTATTTTTATTGCTAATGACTACTCATTCTCTTATTTGTTTGAGGATAACTTGAGTGTTATAAAAAATGGCACCGTTGCCGAGGAGTGATGTCTAAGAATTCATTTTGTAGAATTATTTTGTGAACTTGTTTAGTTGTAGTAGATTGTCGTTTGGTGCTGTTGTTTCGTCTTATTTGCAGGTGGAACTATGAGAGAAGATGTAAGTGATGATGCTAGTTACTTTGGACCAAATGATAATATGGGAGATATGAATGATATACAGTTGAACATCGTTCAAAGCACATGAGCAATCCGGTTGCCTCCAACCACAGGGAGAGCAATGTTCCATTTGATCGGAACACAGTTCCAATTACTTCAAATGAGAGGAATTTTCGGGGGCCTTGCTCATGAAGACGCCTCTGAACACCTAAAAAATTTTGTGGATGTCTGTGAGTGTCAGGACCCAGGGTAGCCCTTAGATGTAACATGGCGTACAAGACCCCGAGAGGCCTCATACAAGCCCTTAGCATACATAACATACAAGATGATAGAGAAATAAGAGTTCAAAAGAGCATTTTTTTATCAGAACTTTACTCAAAACCGCGGAAGTCTACAACTCATGTCTCAAAGCCTTCTAATATCATAGAATACTTAATAAAAGTTATAGGGACGCAGCCTAATACAATATCCAACACTAAAAAGAAACGAGATGAAAATAAGCACAACTAGGCCATGTCCTCGGATGGATGAGGACTCACCAAGTCTTCTTCAAGACTCTACGTCAATGCTCTAGCCACGAGTAGGAGAACTGCCACGTCCTACACCAAGGAAGTTGATGCAGGCAAAAATATGCGTTAGCACAATTAAGTACTAAGTATGATAGAAATGCACATAAACACATAAATCATGCTAGAGATAGAAGCATAATCATGACATGCAATGGCCAAGCTAAAAATATGAGAAACATGAAACATAGAGCATATACCAAGGCCAAAGCAAGCTAAATCATCTTTCCTTCTTTTCTTTACTTCGTCATGAGAACGCTTATTCATTAACTTGTGGGGGAAAGCCTTAACCGACATGTAAGACCATGTGAGCTATCAACACGGAATTCGGTGTCTACCCCACACCGAAAAGGGGTGTCCTACTTGCCAAGGTAAGACCATGTACTTCTTAGCTTATGTGGATCCACTAGCTAATGTCTACTTAAAGACAACATCCTATGGTGGCAACATAGTTTATGGGATAGAGATTGCTTTAGGAGACTCGGCCTCAACTAACGGGGGAGTTCCATTGAGAAAACCCGGCCTCTACTAATGGGAGAGCTTTCACTAGAAGACTCGGCCTATACTAATGGGAGAGCTTTCACTAGAAGACTCGGCCTCTACTAACGGGAGGGCTTCCATCTCAATATCCAGTCCATGCTAAGCATAATTCCCATGGATTAGTCATTAACATATTTATATCATCAAACATGAAAAGGGACAACTAGGGTTACCAATTCAAGCTAAAATCATGCTTATTGATATTCATCTTTCATGGACCTTGTCCAAGCTTACATCATTAGAATAGCTCCTTAAGAACATGGGTAATCACCTCTTAGTTCTTCTTTTATCATAATGGGAGGATTACGTGAGAAAACCTTTCACTACTCAACCATAGTATCATCATATCATAACTTTGGTACTTTACTCTAAAAGCACCCTTAATTCATCATGCTCATATTTCATAGTTCATATGGGTTCATGCAAGTTCAACTCATATCATACAATTCAATGCAAGCTCATGCTTAGAAAGCCATACTTAAGATAATTTACCCATACTTGAAGGAACTCACATAATAGAGGAAAATCATGCTTTTGACTTGATCATGCTAAATTCATAAGATTATCCTCAATTCATTCCTAATACATGCTTGATTTCATAGAGAATTCACAACCTTCATCAAATCATAACTCAACCCAACAATCAAAGCATAGATTATCAAATTTGGGAGAATTTGGTTGGGATCATGGGGGTTCATGAAATTTTTACATCAAATCATGTAATTCACGCTAATTCATGGACTAAGTTACTTTATCATGCTAAATCATGCACTAGGAATCATAAAATCAATAATTGGAATCATAATTGAAGAACCCACAATGATTGATCACAAACCCTAATTCAATTGGGTTAGAGTAAACCTTTGAAAATCATGAAGAAGAGGAAGGGCCCATTGGAGGAAAAGACTCCTAATGGTGAACACTATCATACCTCAAAGCAATCCACAAGAAATTGGAGAAGATTGAAGGTCTTCAATGGAGGATTCAAGCTCCTTCTTCTTCCTTGGGAGTTGAGAGAGTTCTTTGTAGAGAGAAATATTTGAGAGAGGAGAGTTTTAGAATCAAATAGAATGAAAGAAATTAGGCTTAGAAAGTATTTATAGGTCTTAGATTAAGGGCATAACCGACTTAGCTTAATAGGTAATCAATTAGGGAAAAGACCAAAAAGCCCTTAATTAAAAACTGTCGGGGCCGATCGACGGACAAGATCTACGGTCCGTACATCAATTGACGGACGGTCCTGTTCTTCTGTCAATTGATTCAGAAAGTTCATTTTGGGCTGAAAATTTGGCTAAGTCTGGAAGGCATCTACGGAACCCATCTACGGCCCGTCAACTGGACTATGAACCATCCTGCTGTTCCGTAGGTCGAGGTTCAGAAACTTGGAAATCCTCAAATTTCACAGTGCCATTGACGGTTCCCACCTACGGCCTGTCAATCCATCTACGGCCCATAGGTGGCCTCCTTAGGTCACTGTCTTCTGGTGAGTTCTACATTTTAAAATCCTTTGGAAGCTTGGGGTGTTACAGTGAGCCATTTACCTTTAAGAACATTTTACAAGAATTTATTCCGCTGAGGCTATTTCCATTCTACTTAATGGCGGAAGCTACTAGATAGTTAGCTGAACTACAAAATGATTCTATCACTTTGTGGGAGGAACTAACTGATACGTTCCATGAGAGATTTTTCCCTCTCTCGAAGATGATAAAGCTTAGGGACAACATCCAGATCTTCAAGAGAGTGATAGGTGAACCTCTTCATGAGACTTGGTTGCAGTTTCAAAAGTTGTTATTGCCATATCCAACACATGGTGTCCCAGACAATTTTCCACTGAAATATTTCTATTGTAGCCTTGATTCAGTCAACAATGGGCTAGCTGACCAACTTTTTCAAGGTGGGCTGATAACTGTATGAGGTAGCAATAATATTGCTTGATGGTATGACAAAATTCCACCGAGCATGGCATACTAGAGAGGATCAAGTATCTTCTCTACACTAGAGCATGAGCAAGGAACAAATGGTGAAAGATCATGAGCGTGATGAGAATATGGCTAAGATGATGAACCAACTTGCCTTTCTATCTAAACATGTCATGGGAAGTGGATTTAAATCAGTGAATGCGGTAGGTACAAGCAGTGGACAATGCCTGGAAAATGTCAAGTTGGATGCATTATACAATGAAGAAATGCAATACTTGGGGAACCAAGTGGGGGATTCTCTTCTAAACTATCCTAGATCGGGTAGGAACCAAGGTTGGAACAAGGAAAGAGATAATGGCTGGAGAGATTGGAGAGATCGAGGTGGCAATTGGAGAGATTATGAATCTGAAAAAGATAGGTATATTCCACCTCATGATCGTCCCAAACCAAAAGAGCCAGCTGGACCGGAGGTAAACCAAATGGATGATATGTTAACAAGGATCTTCAACAAGGTTGAAGGGTCTGATAAGGTGTTAAAAGATTTGAAAAGAGACTTCTCCACTTTAACTCAAATTGTTACTTCTTATTTTGTATCAATCAAGCAGCTCTAGACTCAGATGTGTGAACTCGCTATCCATCTAAATCAGAGGTGAAAGGGAACGTTGCCTAGTGACACCATCCCCAATCACAAAAATGATTATTGATGAGTAAGAACTATGTCGTGCCATGACATTAAATAAGGTGCTTCTTGGGAGGCAGCCCAAGTTTATTTTATTACTTGCAATAATGTGAGTTGTGAGTGCAGGTTGAAAGGAGGTTAAAAAGTTAAAAAGGATGCAGTAGGTGATACAAGTACCCAGTCAGCGATGCACCAAATTAATTGGACATATTCATGTTCGCCTTTTGAGCAAAGAATTTTGAAAAATGGAACGGTCAACTTCAGCGAACAAGGACCTATTCAGTGATCTGCCGAATGACACTAGGTGAACTATATCGAGTCTGGTGAGTTGAACGTCAAGTTTGGTGTTTGTTCAGGATTAATTAGCGAGCTTAAGCTCATTCGGTGACTCCCCGAACACGTTTAGCGATGTTAGTCGTAGTCCACTGAGTGCACCTGAAATAAAAAGGCCAAGAGTGTTTTTAAATTTTAAAAGGTATCCTTTCATCTTTCAGAGCTCTTTCACTTCTTAAACTCCCAATACATATACTGTCCTCTCCTCATTTGTGTTGATCTGCTTGCTTGGAGTGCATTTTGGTGCTTTATTATTGATTATCAATCCCAAACCCTTCCTCTCTTGATTTCTTACTGTGTACTTCTCTGAGGTTGGTGTTTCGAAGCTTTCATTGTTATTTTTGCTTTAAATTGATGTCTATGAGTTGAGCTTTGTCTTTTTGGTAATATTTTGCTGTTTAATTTGCATGGGTGATGTTAAATGATATTGATTGAATCGTGCCCATGAAATAGGATAAATGAAATTGTGCCTGAACTTGCAAAACTTGAATGTGAAGGTTAAAATTTTAATTTGAAGTGTTATATTGACTGGGTCTTGCTTGAATTCAGTATGGGTGAAGGCTGATTAGTCCAGTGTTGTCTTGATGACTTGTATTTGTCGATTGGGTGTCATCTTTCTTAAGGGAAAATTATTGGTTTGGGCAATACTTTGTGATTTTTGGGAGAAGTCTGAGTACCCATGGGTAGAATAGCATGTGGGTAGCCTTTAAAATTATTTGGGTAATGAGTATTGTTGCATATTAGTGTTAAATTTGTGAAACATAGGAATTTGGCTAAAATTAACTTTTCGGCGGACTTGTCTTAGCTCGCCAAAGTGATTAGGCGGATCGCCAAGTAAGCCCCAATCACTTTCTGAGTTTGAATATGTGACCTGTGTATTGTCCCATTCGACAGCCTTGCCTTAGCTTGCCAAAACCAATTTGGTGAATCGCTAAGTTGGAGTGGACATCACCCTTCTGCTTGTTCCCAAAATGTTTTGCACTGTCATTTTCAACGGACTTGTCTTAGACCGCCGAAACCCACCGAGTTAGAGTTGACTCCACCATTCATGCCTGGGTGAAATTGAATATTGTTCTGTCAACTTCAGCAAGCTCGTTTAAGCTTGCCTATCCTGTTAGGTAAATTGCCCTTCCAGTCGGTGAGCATCTGAACTTGTTTTGAAGTGTGTTGGTTTTTGAGCTTCTTTTTAACTAACCTTCACCTGATCTTTGTTTCGAAATGTTGTGCCTTGTAGGAAATGGGTAAAGCAAGAGAGAAGAGGGTAGTGACCTACGATTCCAAGCATGACTCTCCTCCTCCATCTCCTAAAAGTAACATGGGGTTTACTATCAACGAGCCATCTGAGGCTCCTAAACAACAATCCACTCCGCACTCTTCTATGCAAGTGAGTGAAGCCCCAATGAATGTGGTGGCCAGGAAAAGGATGGACATCCGATCCAAGATGCCATCGACCTCGCAAACCCAATCACCTGGCTCCGTATTTCTTCCAATAATAGTTTTAAGAGCCCTCAATAGGCTCAAAGCGGCAGGAGAACATAATATTCTAGAGAAGAGCCAACTTTCAACCGATGGGGTGATAACAACTACCCCGCCATCTGGGATACAGTAAAATTCCGTGGGCTTGAGAAGTCCACCAGAGCTCGGACCAAGGACTATATACCGTTTAAACTTGTACGGTCCGTACACTAACCCTTACAACTCAAGGTACCGAAATTGAACCAAGTCTAAATGTCAATCCATGAATCCAACTATGACCTATACAATCTTACACGAATCATCTTGTTGGTTCACCCAATGTCATGAGAGTCTTGAAAATTTCCTACAACTTCTAGAACTTCTGTATCACTACCTCCTACAAACCGTAGGACCATGTATGGTCAGTAGTTGACCTTGTACAACAAGCACCAATGACTTTTCTACACTGTTCCTTCTCGAAATCAGCTTTTCTACTTCTAAGGCATTACATTACCTCCCCCTTGGGAACATTAATCCTTGAATGAGACTCAAGCTAGCATTAATATAATAGGGAAAGATATCTAGCAACCCAACATTAATGCATAAAACCAAGGAGTAATCGATCCCAAGCTAAAACAAAAACTCAAAACAAGTTTAATGAACATGCATGCATATGGAAATATGAGAATAGCTAAAACACATAATCCGAGTGAGTAAACATGAGGAACTACTACCTCAAGTTGAAACTGGAGTGGAGGGAAAAAGATGGGGACACTTGAACTTCATATCGCCTTGAACCTCCCAAGTAGCACCTCAACTAATTGATTCCTCCAAATGACCTTCACGGAAGTACCTTTTTTATTTCTCAACTTTTGGACTTGACGATCCAAAATCTCAATAAGTCGAACCTCTCCATAGCCTCATGCACTAAATCAGGCCCTATCAAAGCAACCTCTCCAACCTCGAACCAACCAATAGAAGACCTACACCTCCTACCATAAAGAGCCTCAAATGGAGCCATTTGAATATTCGAGTGATAACTATTATAAGCAAACTCAATCAAAGGAAAATGATCATACCAATTACCCTTGAAGTCAATCACACAAGCTCTCAACATATCTTTCAAAGTCTAAATAGTATGCTCGGCTTGGTCATTGTTCTGAGGATGAAGAGACGTACTAAGCTTCACTTGAGTACCAAGACCTTTATGAAATGACCTCCAAAACTAAGAACTAATTTGAGTACCTATATCAGAAATGATTGATAAAGGCACTCCATGAAACTTTACTACTTCTCGATTATAGAGCCTGCATAGTCTTTGGCTGAAAATAAGGTCTCCATAGGAAGAAAATGCATCGACTTAGTAATTCGATCAACAACAACCCAAATAGAATCATAGTATCGACGAGTACGAGGTAAACCCGTAATGAAGTCCATATTCAAATCTTTCCATTTCAAAGCAGGAATGCTAAAATCTTGAGCCAAAACCCCAGCTTTTGATGCTCAACCTTCACTTATTGACTATTAGGAAACTTAATCACAAATTCCGCAATATCCATCTTCATCCTATTCAACCAATAGACCTCCCATAGATCACGATATATCTTATGGCTCTCAGGTAAATATAATGTTGAGACTGTGATCTTTCGATAAATTCTCTTGCCTTAACTCATCAACATTTGAAACACATAACTGAACTTGGTAATGAAGTACACCATCTCCCTCTTAGAAGAAAGCCTCAAAGTCTTTTTCAAAAACCACCTTCTTCAACTCAACCATAATCGGATCAAATTCTTACTTAGCCTTCCCATTCGATGCAAGAGAGTATTCTGAGTCATGTTGAAGAATGATGCCACCATCCTCAAAATCAACCTAGTGAACACCCAATCGAGCTAGTCTATGAACATCATGAGCAAACTCCCTTTTACCATCTTCAATGTGAGCAACAGTACAGTTCATGGCCCAAGCTACCCCCTAGATGTGACATGTTGAATAGGATCTCGAGAGTCCCTAAGAAATCCATTTGACATAAGTATGACACTAAGAAAATAACATAAATGAAATAAAGTGTAAAAGTAGAAAGATAAAGTTTCAAAGCCAATATCTAAACATAGGAGGATTTGAGTACAAAGATTGAAAATGCGGAATCATACTAATTCTGACATAAGCCTCTACTAATCGTAGGTGTGGCTAGAATAAGCCCTAGCTCACGAAATGAGTCTTAAAGCTGAGAAGACATAAAAGCAATGAAAGGCATGTGGTTGTAAGGTCCCTGAACTATGAGAACTCACAAAAATCCTAAATCTCACTGATCAATCCATCTAGCCATGGCTGGATGGAGGAATGTCGGACCCTATATTATAAAACAATATAGGAACAAGAGATATATGCATTAGTACTTGAAATGTACTGAATAAGGGGAAAATGCATAAACATAAACATGAAGCATGCTACGTTTGAAACGTGATAATGCATGACCAAGTAAAAGATCTTCAAACTTGATAAGCTAAAATTGTAAATCATTAAACAAGGTCAATGCAATATTTAAAAATCATAATATAAGCTTAAATCATACTCTTTTGAGGAAATCATAAACTTGTTGAGAAAACCATATTTTTATGGGATGTTAACTGTTAACCGACATAAACCATGTGAGCTATAACATGGAGTCCGGTGTACTACTCTCATACCAAAAGGAGAGTGTCCTACTTGCCAAGGAAAGTACCATGTTCTTAATCTAAGGTGGATCCACTAGCTAATGTCTTTTCAAGACAACGTCCTACGTGGGTACGTAGTTATAAGACAAGGGGATTTCTACTAAAGAACTCTGCCTCTACTAACAGGTGAGCCTCCATCCAAAGTTCACTTGGTGCTAAGTAAACTCCCAACGGAAACATAAATAATCATATCATAATCATAATCATATTACTTTTAAGTAATACCAATCCAATCATAAGCTTCGTATCATAGAATAGCTCCTTTGAAAATCATGGTTTCACAACTTATTCATAAAGACACTTATCTAAAGTATCTAAATCATGATAATCTATTATAATGAGAATATTTCAATTGAAAGCAGCTTTTTCATAAAACATGTTGATACTTTATTTAAAAGCATCATCGATTCATAAAATTCGTCAATTCATGATGCATGCATAATGTCAAAACATGGCTCATAATCATAAAGTAGACATATAGCATGGGTTCATATGAAAATCATTGAAAACATGTATTTATGATTAAATAATGCATAATAAGATCAAATATAATGAATTTAGTCAGAAACAATTAAACCCATAAGAAACATGTTAAACCCTTGAATTTGAGTTGGAATAATAGAAAGAAAATATAGAATTCTTGGAACTCAATGGATGGAAAATGATCCATTCATGAATTTCTCACATACCTTGATGAAACCCTAGGTTAGAATCCATAAAAAAGGCTTGAAGCTTGAAGATTCCTTGAGTTCTTTGCGATCCTTGAGAGAGAATTGGAGAAGAAGACCTTGAGAGCTTTTGGGGGTTTTGAGTGAATAAGAGGAAATGTGTAGTTTTTGAAGAGTAAAAATAGTTATATGTGTCAAAAATAGCTAGAAACTACATAGTTTAGGAATTAATATGGTAGAAAAATACCAAAATAACCTTGAGTTAATAACTACCGGGGGGACTCTATGGTACCATATATGGTCCATACAACAAGCTACGGACAGTCTTGGTCAACCGCAGAACATTGTACTGGAGACCAAAATCTTGAATCCAAACCATGAGCCCACTCCTATGGTATGTATGGTGAATGATGGCACGTCGACCCCTCTCATACATCCCAAGTCCAAAATCCATCCAAGTCCCAAACTCCTCCCACGACAGATCATATAGGCTTGTATGGTTAGTGCATACGTCCGTACAACTTAAGTTTGCAACATTCCATCAAGTCTGATCCTCACCTACGAGCCACCTTTTATGGCCCGTATCCTTTCTTACAGATCATCATGTTGGTCCGTAGACCTTTATTTGGGACTTGACAAAATTTCAAATTTCTAAGGCTAACCCACGACTGCCTTCCTAAGGACCATAGAACCTTGTTTGGTCTGTAGGTGGATTCGTATTATCATGCACCAGCAACATTCCTGAAAATTCCCTTTCCAACTCAACTTACCAATTTTTAAGGTGTTACACTGCTCATCGATAATCGGCTAAGAGCATCGGCAACCACATTTTCCTTACCCGGATGATAAAGAATGACCATATCATAATCTTTCAACAACTCAAGCCACCTCATTTGGAAAAAAATCAAATAATTTTGCTTAAACACATATTGCAAACTCTTATGATTGGTGAACACATCCACATGAACTCCATAGAGATAGTGTGTCCTAATCTTCAAAGCAATGACCACCACCATCTCTGGATCAACCTTAATATCTTCACTAGAAACAATATGACCAAGGAAAGAAACAAACTTTAAGTACAATTTACATTTGCTAAATTTAGGAAAGAATTGACGATCCTTAACGATTTGCAAAATGATCCTTATGTGATCAACATGCTCATCCTCACACCATGAATAAATGAAAATATCATCAATAAACACAATTATGAACATGTCAAGGTATTGCTTGAACACTTTATTCACTAGATTCATAAAAGTTGTTGGGGCCTTTGTCAAACCAAATGACATCACTAAGAACTCATTGTGATCATACCGAGTTTAAAAAGCCATCTTTGGAATGTCTCTTTTCCTTAGCTTCAATTGATGATACACCAGTGAAAGATCAATCTTTGAAAAGAAACTAGAACTTTGATGTTTATTGAACAAGTCATCGATCCTTGGAATATGATACTTATTCTTTATTGTGACCTTGTTTAATTGCTCATAATCAATACACATATGAAGTGAACCATCTTTCTTCCGAATAAACAAATCTGGATCACCCCATGGTGAGATACTTGGTCTAATAAAACCCTTAACCAACAAGTCTTTCAACTGATCTTTTAACTCATTAAGTTTTGTCGAAGCCATATGGTAAGGAGGAATAGAGACAGGGTGCGTATCTAGAAGAAGGCTAATTCCAAAGTCTATCCCTTTTTTGGGAGAAACACCTAGAGGATCATTAGGAAACACTTCCGAACACATATTAACAACTGGAATTGATTCAAGAGTAGGGGCTTCAGAATCTGTATTCCTATCCCCAACAAGATGATAGATGCAACCTTTAGAAATCTTTTTCCTAGTCTTAAGGCACGAGATAAACTAACCTATAGGCATTGAATTTCCATCCTTCCATTCTAACATAGGTTTATTCATAACCTGAAATGTGACCACTTGGGTTCTACAATCAATGGAAGAGTAACAAGAATAAAGAAAATCCACCCAAGAATGACATCAAAATCTATCATGTCTAACTCTACAAGACCAGCTGGGGGGACTTTATAGGAAACCAAAACTGGGTAATATCTATAGACCCATCCAGCAACAATGGCATCACCAACATAGGTAGAGACTGAGAAATGTTCTAAAAGAATTTTGGGACTGACATCAAACTTCATAGGCACATAAGGAGTCACAAAATACAATGTAGCACCTGGATCAAGTAATGCCTAAACATCAAATTAAAAGACTTGCAACATACCAGTAACCACGTCTAGAGAACCCTCATGATCTTGTCGAGTCAAAAGAACATAAAACCTGTTCTGACAATGACTACCACCAAAACCAGGTGAAGTACCTTACGGAGTCGGGCGACCAGAAGAAGCTCTAGGCTGAGCCTGAAGACTATCTCTACCCTTGCTAGCAAGCCAAAGGCATTCTTTCAATTTGTAACCACTCTTACCACAACTATAGGAACCATCAGTACTGGCTAAGCATCTCCCTAGATGACTCTTGCCACAATTTTGGCAAGTAGGGAATGAAGATCCACTAGAACCACCTCCTTAAGGCTTAGGGTTAGACACCCTATCTTTGTTAAACCTTTGAATCAGAGCACTAGATGAGTGCGAGGTAAACCCGTAATGAAATTCATGTTAAAATCTTCCCACTTCCATGTGGGAATACTAATGTCTTGAGCCAAATCACCTGGTTTCTGATGCTCAACTTTTACTTGTTGACAATTCGGATATTTAGCCACAAATTCTGCAATATCATTTTTTATCCCATTCAACAAATATACCTCCTGCAAATCA
Source organism: Solanum appendiculatum (assembly GCA_018342035.1). Taxonomy (NCBI): domain Eukaryota; kingdom Viridiplantae; phylum Streptophyta; class Magnoliopsida; order Solanales; family Solanaceae; genus Solanum; species Solanum appendiculatum. The sequence continues at coordinate 40,698 of JAGDQO010001315.1, forward strand.
AGGTACATCTTGGTGCGTCCCGGGTGAATAGAATACCAAGAACTATGGACTTATTTCAGAATCTTATTCCTCAACACATCAACATTCATAACACATAACCAACCTTGATATCAAGGACAACATCTCCCCCTTGGGAGAAAGCCTTAATGGCATTTCTTAGAAACCGGCTTTTTCAAGTCAACCAATACCGGATCAAGATCTTGCTTAACCTTCACATATGATATAAAAGATGATTCCAAACCATTATGGACAACTACACCACCTTCATTGGAATTAAACAAATCTATAAACATCATGAACTAACTGATTCTTATAATCCTCAATATGAGCAACACTACCCATCGATAGTTGAGTAAGAGCACCTGCCACTACATTCATGTTTCCAGGGTGATAGAGGACACTCATGTTGTAGTCCTTCAACAACTCATGCCACCTCCTTTGGTGAAGATTCAGATCCATTTGAGTAAACACATACTTCAAACTCTTGTGGTTGGTAAACATATCTACATGCACACCATACAAGTAGCATCACCAAATCTTTTGAGCAAATACAACTGATGCTAATTCCAAATCATGAGTCAGATAATATGTTTCATGCACTTTCAATTGCCTTGAAATATAAGTAATGCCTTTCCCATGTTGCATCAAAACACAACCGAGACCAACCCGTGACGCATTACAATACACCCCAACCAAAACTCACATTTGTTAAACGTAGCAGATAATTCACATTCCTTGAGAATTTAAAATACAATCCTCAAAAGCTCAACATGCTCATCCTAACTCGGTGAGTGAATAAAAATATCATCGATAAACACATTCACAAACATGTCAATATATTGCTTAAAGTCCCTATTCATCAAATCCATGAATGCCACTGGGCATTAGTAAAGGCAAAAGACATCACCAAAAATTCATAATGACCATATCGAGTTTGAAAAGCTGTCTTTGGAATATCACTTTCTTTAACCCTTAACTGGTGAAAACCCGATCGAGGTCAATCTTAGAGAAATAACTTGCTCCTTAGAGTTGATAAAACAAACCATCTATCCTTGGAATAGTATACTTATTCTTAATGGTAACCTTATTCAAATGTTGATTATTAATACACATTCGGAGAAAACTATCCTTCTTTCAAATAAATAACACTAGTGCACCCCATGGAGAGATGCGCGGTCTAATGAAACCCTTATCCAACAAATCTTTCAATTGGTCCTTTAACTCCTTAATTTCTACATGAGCCATACAGTATGGAGTAATAGAGACAGGCTGCGTATCTGGGAGAAGGTCAATACCGAAGTCTATTTCCTTTTCGGGAGGAATACCGAGTAGGGGTTTCAGAATCTATAATCATAACTCACTCAAGAGTAGGGGTTTCAGAATCTATATCCCTAACCCGAACTAGATGATAAATGTAATCCTTAGAAATCATCTTTCTAGACTTTAAGCAAGATATAAGCTGACCCTTAAGGATGTAATCTCCTCATTCCCATGACATGATAGGTTCATTTAGAACTTTGAATGTGACCTATCGGGTCCTACAATCTATGGAAGAATAACATACATGAAGTCAATCTATCCCAAGAATAGCATCAAAATCTAACCTATCAAGCTCTACAAGATCAACATGAGTGACTTTGTGAGAAACTGAAATAGGATAATTTCTATAGGCTCTCTTAGGCACAATAGCATCACCCATGGGAGTAGAGACATGAAAGTAAATAGAAAGGATTTCGGGACTAACATCGAATTTCATGGCCATATAAGGAGTAACAAAAGATAAGATAGCACCCGGATCAAGTAAGGCATAAACATCAAGATGAAAGACATTCAACATATGGGTCACCACATTTGGAGAGCCCTCATGATCCTGTCGAGTGTGAAGAGCAGAAATACTATTTTGCTTCAAAGCACCCAAACCAGAACCACTAGACTGAGCTTTCCTACCATCCTTACCCTTGCTTGCTTGAAACTGTCAATCCTTTACCTTGTGACCACTCTTACCACACCCAAAGAAACCATCCATACCGGCTAGACATAAACTCAAACACTTTTACTTCTCTCATCTCAAGAGGAAAAAAATGATCAAGAAAAGCTCCTTTGAATTTCTCCCGATCAAGAGAACCCGCATCAATAGCCCTCTCACACTTCTATTGTTCAAACCTTGCTTGAGCAACAACCTTGAGTTGATAAGCGGCTAACTCCACCTTTTCAACCGTAGTCAATCCCATAGTACCTACCATATTATACACCTCATCAATGACCTTTTGAGGACCCTCATCAACCTTAGAACCATGAAATTTTGGAGGATTCATTCAAGTGAAGTCCCTTATCCTTGCCACTGTCGTACCCACATTTGGGTTCACGAGAGCATTAACCTCTCTATTGGGTTGAGCCATCATAGCTTGAGCCAATACTTGGAAAGAGGCTCAAAATATGGAATTAGTCACCTGATCGGCCAAAGGATCAATTGAAACTTGAGGAACCTCAGGCTCCACATTCTCACACTTATTCCTTCTCACATAAGCTCTTCAAGGGGCTATATCCTAAAAAGGATCAAACATGATTAAGGAGAAGGATATTTATAGAGATAGACTCTATGGCATGACTTTAGTGTAATAAAGAAGTGGTGTTTTCTTAATTCTTTGTAGCCTCTTACTCATAAATGTGGCACGCTTCACATTCATGAACAAGACTCTACTCAACGCGGCTTGTTAGACTTCCTAGGACCTTTTTCCAAAATTTTGTGCTCTAAATACCAAGTTTTTCATGACCTAAAGTACACTATAGATGTGACATGGTGTATAAGACCCCAAGAGGCCCTACACAAGCCACTTGACATACATATACACAACATAATAGAGAAAAGTAAGAAATCTCATAAGACGTAAAAAGTTTGATATTAGCAGAAGTACATAAAAGTATGAACAAGCCATCTATTAAATCAAAAGGAGTGGTCGGGACGTAACTTATACACCATATACAAAGTCTGAAAACTAAAAAATATAAGGAGAGCAATAAAAGTGTCATGGTCCTCGGGACATGAGAGCTCACAAACTCTTGATCTTCAGGTTGCTAGTGAGATCAACTAGCCACAAATGGTAGGAGAGGAATCATAATTTTTAACATTAATGAAACAATATAGGCACAAGTATGCATTAGCACATGGAATGTACTACGTATGAGGAGAATGCAATAAAACATGAGACATGATCATAAAGGGACATAATAAAAAACATGATATGCATGGCCAAGCTAACATAGTAAAAACCTCTAAAGAAAATCATAATCATAAACATGGTCAATGTATCTTGAAATCATAATGGAAGCTTCATAAACATTTGCAAGTAACTTAGTTCATTTTGTGGGATATTAGCTTTAACCGATATTAGACCATGCGAGCTATAACATAGAATCCAATGTAACTCCCACATCAAGAAGGGAGAGTCTACTTTCCAAGATAGAACTCCGTATCATATCATATTCTATATGTGGATCCACTAGCTAGGCTATTTAAGGCAAACCTATGAGGGTGCGTAGTTTGGAACTAGAGGTTGCTACTAGAGACTACCCTATTTAAGTCTCCACCTCAAAGTTCTCTCGGTGAAAAGTTAAATTCCAACGGAATAGTCATATTCATAAACTTATTATAATCCATGGAAAAGCACAATTAATTTACTAATCTAAGCTAAAAACATCATATAATAGCTCATTAAATCTTGAATAAATCTAAGTGAGAAAACCTTTCACCAAGCCATGATCCCTTAATATGTAAGAAAACCTTTCACAATTCATTGATGCTCATCTTAAAGAAACCAAGATCATAAATCATTCTTTTTTACAAATCATGCATAAGTTCATGGAAACATCATTCATTGATTCATAGATTTTCTTCAAATTCATACAAATTAGGGTTCATAGTCAAAATCATTATCAATGTATGGGATCATATGGAATTTATTGGAAAACATGTAACTAAATCTAAATAATCATACTATGATCAAAATCAAACAAGTTAAATCCATACAAATAGAACCCATGAGGAATTGAATGAAAACCTAACCTATTGAATTGAAATAGAATAATCTTCAGAGACTCAATGGGTGAATGGAACCCATTGATGAACTCCCTACATATCTTGATCTTGAAACCCTAGAATCAATGGTGAACAAGGAGGCTTGACCTTGAATAACCCTAGCTTCTTCTTCCTTGATCTAGAGAGAGAATTTTGGAGAAGACCTTAGAGAGAATTTAGGAATTTGATTGAATGAGGGACTTGAGGAATTTTCTAAGGGTGAAGGTTAGCTATAGGGATTATAATTAGGAGTAAAATGACATAGTGTAGGTATTAGATGCAAAAAAACCTAAATACCCTTAAAAATAACTGTGAGATTAATCCTATGAGTGTGAGCTATAACTCGTAGGAACTTCTATAGCTTGTGTTGGTCAACTGTAGAATCAACTTTAGAACCCAAATATTCAATCACTTCCCATGAGACCTTTCTATGGTATGTCGATTGGTCTATGGTCGGTAGACCTCATCCGTAGAACTCAACTTTCAGTCCAAAATTTTACTAAGTCTGGAACCTTTCTATGGAACCTTCCTACAGCCCATAGAACAAATGATGACCCATCAAATCCTTCTTTAGGACTTAGGTCCTAAATCAAATATCTAAATCAATCCTACGAGTGCCATCTACGGCCTATCAACCATCTTACAGTTCATCTTGTTTATTCGTAGGTCAAACTCCAAAAACTTGAAATTCCAAAAACTCATCTCTAGGTTCTACGGTTCACTACCTATGGCCTGTACTACTTCCTACGGTCCGTAGGTTAGAATCATAGACCACTGCTTTAGAGTGTTTTTCTATATTTTCTTTTCTTTTCAACTTTCCAACTTCCGAGGTGTTTCAAAGAGAGATTGAAAGATGAAGGAAAAAGTCTCAAAGAGAGAAAAAGTTGTGAAAATGATAGAAAGAAAGTGAATAAATGAGACTTGAATTCTCCAAATGTTTAAAATGGTTGCATGTGGGGGCATTTAGAGTTGAAATAAGAAAGAAAAAGATGAAAAATAATGTGAAATGTGCATTGAGTTGAAAAGTGAAAAAAGTTGAAAAGTTGGTAAATGATGAGTTGTTGTGTGGTGTTCAAGGAGGGTGTATTCACTTATACCTAAATGATATCCTAACCTTCCCCAAGCCTACAGTAGAAGCTTCACAAAGTCCTTTGAGATTTCTAACCAAATGAAGTTGAATCAATGTTGATTGAAAATATAGGCAAGTCTATGGTGTAGTATTTGTGTTCGTGAGATGTTTTATTGTGAGTGTGAGTGTTTATTCATTTGTCCCTTGTCTTGTAAATACTTTGTGAGTGTGTAGGGACATTCTTTCCTTGTGAGGGCATGTAAGTTGATAAAGTGGTGATTCTAAAAATTTCTAATTGAGTCTAGTGAGCATGTAAAAGAGTTAATGAGTTGATTCACTTCTTGAGTTTGAGTTGTTGTCACTTAATGATTCTTGATTTTTGAAAATATTCCATGAGAATGAGGAGATTTAATTTGTGAATATTTTTCATGTGGACTAAGTTTTAGTACCAACCGAAGCCATTACCTTTGTGCTTAAATGCAAAAGGTGAAATTGATGTGTGGTGTGTGTTAAAATAAGAGCCTCTTGAGTTTTTGATTTTCTTACTTGAGGAGAAGCAAAGTTTTTAAGTTGGGGGTGTTGATGAGTGGTGAATTTCCACTCATTTCAGGCTATTTTCTTATTAGTTTTAGCTTGCTTTAGGTTAGAACTGGTGCTTTTAATGTAATTTTCTTCATATTTGCAGGAAAATGAAATGGAGAGTTGATTTAGAAGATATTTGAAGAAACCAAGTAAACTTGAGGCAAAAAGAGGTCAAGGGCTAAAAAAACCAATTTCTAGCAGAGAAAGTACCCTTTGCGAACATGCTCGAAGGACCACAAACGTGGAGTCCTAGTCAACGGAGGACCATGAATGCACCCAATGGACCATGAACATGAAGTCCTGGTTAATGGAGGACCATGAATGTGCCCAAAGGACCGTGGACGCGCCAGCCCATTCAACTGAAGTCCGTGAATGCAGACAACTCTCTGCGAACACGGAGAGTCGCATTTCAGGCACCTAGTCAAAATATGAATTTCACTAAATCGATCCCAAAAACCCTTTTTACACTCATGAACAGTCATTATTCATATCATCCATCCATCTTTCATAGAATAGAGAGACTAGTTCTTAGAATAGAGTAGAGAGAAAACTCTTAGTGTTCTTATTTTGGGTTGAAACTTTGAAGGCAAGTTTCCTCATAATTCATCTTTTGGATTGAAGGTTGTGTTTCTAATAGTAAAACCTCTTATCCTTTCTTCTTTCCCTTGCTTTATATTACATGAATTGTGGGTGTAATTGCTAATTGAGATTGAGGTTTTGTGCTAGAAATAGACAATTCATTTGGGTCTTTGAATTCTCATTCTATTGCTTTTGTATGTGATTCCTTGCTTTCATCAAATGGGTTTAATCTAGTTTTCATGTTTGAATTTATGATTTGAGAGTGCACGTTCAAATCTAGCTTTCGATCTTTGAGGGTTGTTCAAAAGATAATTTTTGAGGTGGAGAATAAGATTGATAATTGCATTTTATCCTTGAATCTTGACTTTCCTTGATAAAGAGATTTAAGTTTTCATTGTTGAATGCAAGACTTGATTGAAAGAGAGGTCTAAATTAAGTTATCGGATTGCTTTGTTGTTGAACATGATTGATATCGAAAGGAGATTTCGTGATACAACACTTTGAGACCGAAATGAGATTAGTGTTGATTTATGATGATCTACCCTACCTTTGATTGATTAGCGTGTGTTGAGATGATAATGGATCGTTGAATGAGTGTTGAGTTCCAAATTTCCCAATTCCTAATTATCTCTTTCTTGATTTGTTCTTTGCTCAAAATCATAATTATTTTATTAAACCTTCCTCTTTTTGATAATTGTATATCATAAAGTTTAGATTCAAACTGGTGACTTCTAATCCTTTATCTTTTCGATTGCCGACAAAAATTCCTTGTGGGATTCGATCCTGACTCTTTTGTTGGATTTTTTATTACTAACAACCACTTATTCTCTTACTTATTTTGAGGGTAAATTGAGCATTATCATGCCCTATGAATTGGATTTTCCTTTCGAGTTTGCATCGGTGCATCAGGTGTTTCACGTTTATTTTTTGAAAAAGTGTGTTGGTGATCCTTATTGTATTGTGCTATTAGAGAGTGTTGGTATTAAGGAAAGTCTTTCTTATGAAAGGGTTCCGGTTGAAATCTTGGATCGTCAAGTCTGGAAGTTGAGAAACAAAGAAGTTACTTCCGTGAAAGTTCTTTGGAGGAATCAATTAATTGAGAGTGCCACTTGGGAGGCCAAAGCCGATATGATATCCAATTATCTTCATCTCTTTCCCTCCGCTCCTATTCTTTCTTGAGGTATTATTTCCTCATGTTCACTCTTTTGGATTCATGCATTTTAGTCAATCTCATGTGTCCATATGCATGCATGTTCATGAAAACTTATTTTTAGTTTATGTTTTAGCCTTAGGTCGATTACTCCTTTTTATGTGCATTTTGAAGTAATTTGCATTCATGTTGGGTTGTTAGATCTCTCTCTCTACTCTACTCATGCTAGTTGAATCTCATTCAAGGAGGAATGTTCTCAAGGGGAAGATATTGTAACACCTCAGAAATTGCAAGTTGAGTTAGGAAAAAGGAAAGTTTCCTTCTGGCACTAGTGCAGGTACTTACGAGCCCATGTCCGGACAATGAGAGGTTCTATGGGCCATAGAAAGGCAGTCGAAGGCGTTGGGTTAGAGTTTGTGAAATGTCAAATCTCTGATGAGAGTCTATGGACCAACAGAATGGTCTGTAGAAGTTTGCAAAGGCCGTAGGACAGGCTCGTAGAAGTTGTTTGTATTAGCAAAATTTGGAGTTGATTTTGGGTTCTACGAGAGGGCCTTACGTGCCGTAGAAAGTTTGACGATCCATAGGAAGGGTCTCACGAAAACATGGCCAATTGTTGAGCTCCATTAACAGTTCAATGGTTGACCACGTTGGTTTGTAGAAAGTCTTAGGGATCGTAGAGACTAGTAGGCAATTTTATTTCAGAGCTATTTGGGTCATTTCCTATTCTTTTAACTCCTAAACTATGTCGTTTTGACCCTTTAAATATGTTCTATAACTACTTTTACTCTCCTAAACCTACCCATTCACTCAAAACCCAAATTCCCTCCAAGTTCATCCTCTCTATTTCTCTCTCAAGGCTCTCAAGGAAATGCTAGGGTTTCTTCAAAGCTTCAAGGTTTCTTCTTCACTCTTTAGGGATTTTATCACCAAGGTATGTGGGGAGTTCTCCTATGGATTTCTTTCATGCATTGGGTCACAAAAGAAACTCAATTTCTATTATGATTTAAACCTAATTTTCTAGAGTTTCATGTGATTGTTCATGGGTTCAATTGTCTATAATTGATCTATTTATGCATGATTTGATTCAATTACATGTTTTCAATGAAGTTCGTATGAACCTATGCATTATGCGTGTGTTATGATTATGAACTATGATTATGAAATTATTCATGCATCATGAAATTGAGGAATTTATGAATAAAGGACGTTTTAGATAAAATATAAAAATAATTTGTGAAAGATTTTCTCACTATGAAAGATGATAATGATTTTTGATGCTTAAATAAGTGTCTTATGAATATGTTATAAAATCATGACATTTTGAAACAAGCTATTATATAATATGAAGTTATGATTGGATTAGTATGACTAGATTCCTACTTTTCCAAGTATTATGATATGGTTATGATTATGTTTATTTCGTTGGGATATTACTTAGCACCAAGAGGACTTTTGAATGAAGGCCCTACTGCTCGTAAACGTTTGGTCTTTATAAGAAATTCCCTTGTCCTTAACTGCGTGCCCTCGTAGAATTTATTTTAGAAAGACATAGCTAGTGGATCAACCTAAGATAATATGTATGGTCCTTACCTTGGCAAGTAGGACAATCTCTTTTCGGTGTGAGAAAGATGCCAAATTTTATGTTATAGCTCACATGGTATATGCTACTTAATGGCAAAATATCCCATAAAAGAACTATGACTTTACTTCAAATGATTTACAATTTCCTCAATGATTATGACTTAAGCTTTTCTCATGACTTTGCGAATGTGCATTGATCTTGTCCCATGATTTATGATTTAGCTTATTGAGCCTTAATACATTTTACATGGTAATGCATTTAATGCTTTAAAATCCTTTTGTTATCATGCTTATGTTTTATGTAGTTTCCTCATACTCGGTACATCCAAAGTAATGACGCATATATTGTGCCTATATTATTTCATAATATAGGATCAAAAGTTCTTCCTTCTGGCCGTGGCTAGACTAGGATTGCTCATCTTTGTTGATTGCTAGTGGTGAGACCTCATGTTCCGAGGGTGGGATCACATTTTATCATAGTATACTTGATGTCATTTCCGTTTCAGACTATGTACTTGGTTTAGGGTTTTGTCTTAGCCACATCTATGATAGTAGAAGGCTTGTCAGATATAGCTGATGTTTCGCGTATTCTCTTATGTACTTTATTTTTGTATCTTCAATAACATAAAGACTTGAGACTTATATCTGTTTTGTATGTTGTATTCTCATAAAAAAAAATTCATTATGTCATGGTTATATCACGTGGCTTGTGTAGGGACTCTCGGGGTCTTATTCTCCATGTCACATCTAGGGTATAGTGTAACACTTCAGACTTCGAGAAAAGGGCTAAAGAGGGTTAATGGGCATGTCTACGAACAAAAAATCGACCATGGACCCTTCACAAAACCCTAAACGGTCCGTTTAGGGGTCCACAATCCATTTAGGGGAGGTAGCCCAACCGTCCAAGGCGGCCAAGATTTGTGTCAACTTCAAACGACCATATCTATCAGCACATAATGAATTAGGTGGCCCATGATCTATCAAATTAAAGGACTTTAAGTCCTATTTCCAACGCCACAAAGTTTGCTCCATTTCGAGTTTGGAGTAAAAGGTTATACCCGTTTTAGTGAAGCCTTGTCAGACAGTCAAAGTTTCATGGACAGCTATACGGCCAGTGAAGTTTTTCACGGACCGTGGTGCCCTAAACGATCCGTGAAGCCTTCCTTTTAAAGCACTTCATGAGTTTTTAAGTTAGGGACATTTTAGTCTTTCTCCAAAGTGTTTGATACCTAAATTGCATTATTTTAAACCCTATTTCAAGACCTATATAAGTGAATTAAGTCCTAAAACTACTCACTCTAAATCATTCACCTAAATTCCCAAGTTCCCTCCAAGTTCTTCTGCCAAGTTTCTCTCTCTAAAGCTAAGGAAGAAGAAGCTAGGGTTTCAAGATCAAGTTTCCAATTCACCATAGTTTTGGGGCATTGATATCTAAGGTATGTAAGTGTTCACCTATGGAGTCCTTTCCTCCATAGGGTTCCCAAGATCTTCCAATTTTACAAGTTAAATTTTCAATTCAAAGTTAGGGTTTTACTCAATTCTCATGGGATCTCTTCAATTATGATTTTATTCTTTAATTTCTATCTTCTAATGTATGAATCGAAGTAATTACATGATTTATAGTTGAATTCACATGAACCCATGAATGATCTATGATTTTAGATTAGGAAACCATGATGTAGCTTATGCACTATGAAGAATATGATTTTTATGGAAATTATGCATGCTTTATTCAAGTAATGATTATGACTCAAGTAAGCTTATAGATAAAGGTATCGATATGTTCTATGAAGCTTGGCCACATGACATGAATGACATCTAGATTTGCCATCAATGCTTTTGGACTATTTTACTAAATTAGGTCTTGATTAGTATGGTATCCGGATATGCCATCAATGATTATAGATCAAGCTTTTAAAGCTATTTCCATTAGTAGTATGACACTTTTAGTATGAAGTTAATTACTATGGGTCTTATAAAGCTATTATGAAATGATCTTTGACGGTGAATGGTTTTTTCATGCATGGTCTAAAGAGCTACTCTATGATGTTTCTATCTTGGATTAGTATCTTAATTGTACTTTTTTATGGATGATAATATGAATATGATTAAGGACTATTAGGTGGGATAATTTACTTAGCACCGAGTGTACTAGTGGTGATTACCCATGTCCCATAAACTATGTGCCACCATAGCATGATGTCTTAGATAGACATTAGCTAGGGAATCCACAAATAGCATATAAATGATGTGTACAGATGCTACCTTGGCAAGTAGAATCCCCTTCTTTCGATATGAGGGATACACCGGATTCCATGTTATAGCTCACATGGTCTATGTTGGTTAATGGTAAATGTCCCACAATAATGAACTGAGTTACTTTCAAAGTATCTCATAAGTGTCTTAAATAGGTTAAGCTTGCATTGCCTTGACTATGATTATGATTTATGTTTTCTAACCCCTTTTATCTTATGATTTAGCTTGGTCATTGCATGTCATATAAAGTCTTTTTTAGCATAATTTCATACCTTTAATGCATTGCTATCATACTTAGTACATCTCAAGTACTCATAAATACTTGTGCCTACATTGTCTCATAATGTAGGGTCTGACGCTCCTATCTCTCATACTCGTGGCTAGTTGATATCTCCTGAATTCAAAGATTGATGAGTCTTCACGTTCCTAGCACCAAGACACTTTTATAGCTTTCCTTTATTTCAGTTTTCAGACTTTGTATGTTATGTATGGGTTACATCCCAATCACTTCCTTATGATGTAATAGATGGCTTATTGAGACTTATGTTAGACTTTCGCTTTTGCCAAAATCTTTTTGATATAAACTATGACTTTTGAAATTTTTATTTATATTATCTTGAATGATGTATGCTAAGTGGCTTGGGTAGCACCTTGCAGGATTCTATACACCATGCTATGCCTAGGGTATACTTTGGGTTGTGATAGTGAGAATCTAGTAACATAAATTCAATCATAAAGACTCAAACCATAAGAATAACTCCTTTAAAATACCATGACTTTTATAACATAATTGATGTTTAAAAGACACTTAATCGAAAGCATCTAAATCAAGATAATCATTTTATAATGAAACACACTTCAATCGAAAGTGGCTCAATCATGTAAATCTTTCATATTGAGAATACTTCAATCGGAAGCAACCTAAGTTCATAAAAAATGAGATACTTTATTCAAAAGCAACCTAGAATCATAGTCACTACAATTCCTTGATGAATGCATACTTCCAAAACTCAATTCATGATCATAAGATAGGCATGGGTTCATATGAAATATCTTGAAAACATGTAATTTGACTCAAATCATGCATAATAAGATCAAATATAGACAATTGAATCATAATTAATTGAACCCATGAAGAATCATATAAAATCCTAGAATTTGGGTGAAATCTTAAAAAGAATTTAAGAAATCTTGGAACTCAATGGATAGAAAGGGATCCATTGATGAGGTTCTCACATACCTTGGGTAATCAAAGCCCTAGAATTGCAAGAGGAAGAGACCTTGAAGCTTGAACAACCCTAACTTTCTGTGGAGATCCTTACAGAGAATTTTAAGAGGATGAACTTGAGGGATTTTGGAGTTTTGAGTAAATGATAGGGAATGGGTAGATTTGAAGATTAAAATTAGTTATAGAACTTAGTCATAGGCTCAAAATGACATAGTTTAATAGTTAAAAGAATAGAAAAAGACCTAAATAATCCTGAACTCAAACTATTGGACAGACCCTACAGATGGACCTACGATCCGTAAGAAATTCTATGGACCATCCTGATCATCCGTAGAACAAGTACTGGAGACCATCAATTTGCTCAATTTGCATGAGTTCTGGTTTACGAATCATCGACTACTCTACAACTCGTAGACCTTAATCGTATAAACCCAAGTTTCCAAAAATATTTTAAGTCCAGCCACTTTCCATGAACCATAGGCTATGGATGGTAGGACCTTATACAGTCCATAGTCCCAACCATAGAACCAAGTTCCATCATATTGACAAGTCAGATCCCCTTTCTACAAAACACTTTCTACGGCCTGTAAGGGTTCCTATGGACCGTTTGTTGGTCCGTAGACCCTCATCTGGAACTTGGACATTTTCTATAATTCCAAAACTCTTCTACGACTACACTCGTATGGACCGTAGGACCTTGTATTGTCCTTAGGTGGCCTCGTGAAACCTGTACTAGCAATAATTTTCTGCAACATTCCTTTCTAATCTCAACATACCAAGTTTTGAGGTGTCACAATATGTTCCCCTTGGCAACATTCGTCCTCAAATAAAACTTAAGCTAGATTAAATAGAGTAGGGAGAGATTTCTAACAGCCCAACATGAATGCATATCACATCAAAATGCAAAAAAATAAGGAGTAATCGACTCCAAGCTAAAACATAACTCAAAAATTAAGTTTTTATGAATATGCATGCATATGAAAACATGAAAATAGCTAAAACTCATGAATCCGAAAGAGTAAACACGAGGAACTAATACCTCAACTAAAACATGAAAAGAGGGAAAGAGATGGGGATACTTGGACATCATATTGGCTTCGGCCTCCCAGGTAGCACCCTCAAATAATTGATTCCTTCCACAAACATTCACTGAAGTGAATTTTTTATTTCTCAACTTCCGGACTTGATGATCCAAGATTTCAATCAGAACCTTGTCATAAGAAAAACTCTCCTTAACACCAACACTCTCCAATGGCACAGTAGAAGTAGGATAACAAATACACTTCTTTAATAGGGAGACATGAAACACCGGATGCACCAATGACAAATCGAAAGGCAAATCCAATTCAAAGGCTTCCTTATCAATACACCTCAAAATTTGATATGTGCCTACATAACGGGGACTAAGCTTTCCTTTCTTTTCAAATCTTATCATACCCTTCATAAGTGAGATTTTCAAGTAAATCCAATCATCAACATCAAATTTAAGCTCTCTTCTTCTTACATCGGCATAAGACTTTTGTTGACATTGAGTAGTTTTTTACCTCTCTTTAATAAGTCGAACATTCTCCATAGTTGGGCCCTATCAAAGTGACCTAACCAACTTCAAACAAAGTAATAGGATACCTACACCTCCTACCATAGAGAGCCTCAAATAGAGCCATTTGGATACTTGAGTGATAACTATTTTTATATGCAAACTCGAGCAAAGGAAAGTGATCATCCCAACTACCTTTAAAATAAATCACACAAGCTCTCAACATATTCTCCAAAGTCTGAATAGTATGCTTGGCTTGACCATTGGTCTATAAAAATCCGTACTAAGCTTCACTTGAGTACCAAGACCTTTCTAAAATGATCTCAAAAACTGAGAAGTAAAATGAATATCTCGGTTGGAGACAATTGATAAAGACACTCTATGCAACTTGACCATTTTCGGAATATAAATCCTAGCATAGTCTTTGGCTAAAAATGAGTCGACCTAGTCATTCGGTCCATGAAAAACCAAATAGAATCAAACTATCAACGAGTATAAGGTAAGCCAGTAATGAATTCCAGATTCAAATCTTCCCACTTCCAAGTAGGAATGCTAATGTCTTGAGCCAAACCTCTTAGTTTCTAATGCTCAACATTCACTTGTTGACACTTATGACACTTAGACATATATTCCGTGATATCTTTCTTCATCCCATTCAACCAATAGACCTTCCGTAAGTCACGATACATCTTTGTGGCTCCCAGTGAATAGAATATTGAGAACTATGAGCTTCAACTAAAATCTGATGCCTCAACTCATCTACATTCAGAACACATAACTGACCTTGGTAAGGAAGTACACCATTTCCCCCTTGGGAGAAAGCCTCAATGGCTTTTTTGGGAACCACCTTCTTCAACTCAACCATAGCCAAATCAAAATCTTGCTTGGCCTTCACATCTGAAAAAGATGATTCTGAGCTATTTTGAACGATGATACCACGATCATTTGAATTAACCAAGCGAACACCCAATCGAGCAAGTCTATGAAAATCTTGAACTAACTCCTTTTTACCATCTTCAATATGAGCTATACTACCCATCGACAATTGGCTAAGAGCATCGACAACCACATTTGTCTTACAAGAATGATAAAGAACACATATATATTAATCTTTCAACAACTCAAACCACCTCTTTTGGCGAAGATTCATATACTTTTTCTTAAACACATATTGAAAACTCTTATGATTGATGAACACATCCATATGAACACCATATAAATAATGTCTCCAAATCTTCAAAGCAAACAACACCGCTGCTAACTCGAAATCATGAGTCAGATAATTCTTTTCATGCACCTTCAATTGCCTTGAAGAACAAGTAATAACTTACCCATGATACATCAAAACACAACCAAGAACAATCTGTGAGGCATCACTATAAACCGTGAAACTATCAGATCCTTTTGGTAATGTCAAAATAGGGGCTGAAGTAAGTCTATCTTTCAACTCTTTGAAACTCTTCTCACAAGCTTCTGACCATTGAAATTTTACCTTCTTCTAAGTCAACATAGTCAAAGACAAAGAAATAGAGGAAAATCCTTCCACAAACCATCAATAATAATCGGTCTAACAAAAGAAACTCTGAATCTGAAGCGAAAAGAGGTCTAAGGCAGTTGTTAACTGCCTCAGTCTTCTTAGGATCATTTCAAATACCTTCACCAGAAATAATATGGCTAAGGAAAGCAACAGACCTTAATAAAAACTCAGACTTGCTAAACTTAGTGAACAATTAATGATCCTTGAGGATTTGGAAAACTATCCTTAGATGATCAATATGTTCATCCTCACTCCGAGAGTAAATAAAACTATTATCAATAAACATAATCATGAATATGTCAAGATATTGCTTGAACACTCTGTTTATAAGATCCATGAAAGCTGCCAGGGCATTGGTCAAACCAAATGACATGACTAGGAACTCATAGTGATCATACAAAGTTTGAAAAGCCATCTTTGGAATGTCACTTTCCTTTACCCTCAACTGATGATACCCGGATCGAAGATTAATCTTTGAGAAGAAACTCGCACCTTGTAGTTAATGAAACAAGTTATCTATCCTTGGAATAGGATATTTATTATTTATTATGACATTGTTTAATTATTTATAATAAATAAACATACGAAGGGAACCATCCTTCTTTCAAAAAACAATACCGGAGCACCCCATCGAGAGATACTTATTCTAATGAAACCCTTATCAAACAAATCTTTCTATTGATCTTTTAACTCCTTATGTTCTGTTGGAGACATTTAGTAAGGAGGAATAGAGATAGGTTGCGTATCTAGAAGAAGGTCATACAAAAGTCTATTGCCCTTTTTAAAGGAACACTAGGAAGATCATTGGGAAACACTTTGAAAAACTCATGAACAATCAGAACTGACTCAAGAGTAGGAGTTTCAAAATTTGTATTCCTAACCCGAAGAAGATGATAGATACAACCTTTATAGATTATTTGCTCCTCTTTAGGCAAGACATAAACTAACTCTTAGGCACTTAATTTCCATCCTTCCATTTGAAGATAGATTCATTCAGAACCTGAAATGTGACTAATTGGGTCCAACAATCTATGGAAGCATAACAAGACTGAAGGTAATCTATCCCAAGATTGACATTGAAATCTATCATGTCTAGCTCTACAAGTTCTCCCGGAGTGACTCTATGAGAAACTGAAATTGGGCAAGTTCTATAGACACTTCTAGTAATAATGGAGTAACCAACAAGTGTAGAGACTGAAAAATGTTCTAAAAGAATTTTGAGACAGACATCAAACTTCATGGCCATAATAATGATTTATAAAAAACAATGTAGCACCTGGATTAAGCAATGCATATACATCAAAATAAAATACTTGCAACATACCAGTCACCACATCTGAAGAAATGATAACGCTTAACTATACCTCTTATAATTCAAAGTATGGGCGGTCTCTAACAAGTATAAATCCAATGAAAAGTTGGGGTCAATCCCAAGAGGAGTGATACGGAGAAGAATTCAAATACGAAGTATGAGATTGTTCTAATCTCTTGTAGAATGGAAATAAACAAAACGCAACATAATGTAAATCAATAATTTTAATTATCAAAATTTAGAGATTTTAGTAACCAATTTTTAGCGAAGATGATTAACACTTTTTTGAACAAATAGATAGGGAACCTTAGGAGTGTGTGAGCAATCAAATACTAATTTTGCTAAATGGTAATTAATAATTGCTTTAAATTGTTGAATCTCAATGGGTAGGATGGATTATAACTATAACAGTCATTTCTCAATCAGCTCTCATGCTTCAAAAGAGAGTTCTTTCGAACGTCACAAAGCTTAACAATATGAAGAAACCCAAATCCTTAATTTAACCTACTTTACCAAGCTGGGTTGTAAAGACAAGAGTTAATACAACTATTAATCATAAATTCCACTCTAAACATCTTTCACAAGCAAGCACAGAGATCTAAAGATAGAACTGAATTTGCAACTTCAATTCATAAGTGAAAACATGAATAAATAACTGAACCCATTTCAAAACAACATTAAATCTAGCAATTAGAAATACCCACAAGCTAATTTATGTATTCGATTGCATATTCACACCCCCTAATGAGAGGGGGTTTTTGCCAATCATAGCAAAAAATAAGAAATAGTTACCAAAGAGATTCTCTATTGGAATAATATAGTCTTCAATGCTCAAATGCTAAAAATTAAGATTAAAACCTTAAAAACCCAATGTCTAAGTTCGAAATCCTTTACAAGAATGTTCAATAGCTCAAAAATATCAAAAGTATGTCTCCTTCAGTCTGGTTCAGCCTGATATGTTTCTCTCTCTTCAAAAATCAATTTATATGTTTCCAAAAACTTCCCAATGTTTCAGTATGTGGGACCACTAGGTGAGAATAGTCGGGATCGCCGAACAACTCGGCGATCCACCGATGTATTCCTTCTCGCCCTTTTGGACCTAATTTCTGCCTCAACTTGTTCTGTTCATTTAGACGATCTGGGTTGACCTTGCCGTTCCATTCAGTGTTTCATCGAATTTCTCTTTTGTTCACCAAGTTGGCTTTGTTCATGAACCATTTCTCTGAAACTTTTGGTGAGCCAGATCCTCACTCGATGAGCCCACGAGTGACTTTTGTGAGCTCCAGCCTTCATTTTCCTCAACTTTTTCAACTTTTTGCTTCTTTTCGCAATGTAATGTCCTTGCCTTATTCTTACGCCTCCATGGCTGCACATAAACAATTTAACATCAGTTATGAATACAAAATAGGCATTGAGGACACTAATACGCTAAATAATAAACTCTAAATGAGTCAAAATTCCTGACTCATCAAGAGCCCTCATGATCATGTCAAGTTTGAAGAGCATATAATCTATTTTGATGAGGAGCACCACCCGAACCAGAAGCACTAGGCTGCCTGTCTACCGCTAGCAAAGGGTAATATCTTAATCTATGACCCGATTCCACAACCAAAGCATTCACCCAAACTGGCTAAGTACTCACCTTGATGGTTCTTCCCATACCTCTTAAATGTGGCGAAACTCTGAACACACGGAGCACTAACTTGAGGCTTAGGGTTAGACACCCTATCCTTGTTGAATTTCTGAGTCAGAGCATTTGATAAATTCTGTCCAGAGAACTTTGGACAAAACTGAGAACGACAATGTCCACTGGACCTAGAGTGAGAGAAATCACCACCATCCGCCTTGCCCTCTTATATTCTCTATCCCTCTCCTTAAGATTTTCCTCTTCGATCTATTAGGCATGAGTAATCAACCTTGTGATATACATCTCTTTGATAAATATGGTGGTTCTACATTCTTAGACCACCATCATGGAGATGCCCAAAACAAACTTTCTCATACAAGCTCTAAAGTCAGCAACCATTGTTGGAGCATACTTTTACAATTGTGTGAACTTCAATGAATACTCCTTCACATTCATATTCTTTTGCCATAGATTTATAAACTATTGCACTTTAGCTTCCCTCATCTCAAGGGGAACGAAATGATCAAGGAAGGCCCCTTTGAACTTTTCCCAATCCAAAGGAACCGCATCTAATGCCCTTTCTTCTTTCCATTAGTCAACCAAAACTTGAGCAACACCCTTCAATAAGTAAGCAGCAAAATTCACCTTTTCCACTGGAGTTACTCTCATGATGTATATAAGTTTATGGATTCTGTCAATGAATTATTGTGGATCCTCATCCACTTTCAACCCATAAATTATAGAGGATTCATCCTCGTTAAGTCTCTTGCCCGTGTTGCCGCCATACCCATATTTGGGATCAGGAGAGCTAAAACTTCCTTATTCGCTTGAGTAGTCATAGTTTGAGCCAAAGCTTAGAAAGCGGCTATAAACACAGCATGTGACACTTGCTCGGCCAAAGAATCAACCAAAACTTGAGGAACATCAGATTCCATATTGTCACCAACATTCCTTCTCACGGGAGCCCTTTATGGAGGCATATTCTCAAAAGCATAGAGGAAGAGTTAGGTGGACGACTTTTATAGATTTCAGCTCTATCGCTTGACTTTAGAGCAATAAAAAAAGTGATGTTTCCTAAACTCCTTGCATCCTTTTATTCATAAATGTGGCGTGCTCCGCATTATTGAATAAGACTCTACTCAATGCAGCTAGTCAGACTTCCTAGAACCTTTAAAATATGATGCTCTGAATACCAAGTTTTTCATGATCCAAACTACCTCCTAGATGTGACATGGCAAATAGAATCACGAGAGACCCTAAACAAGTCACTCAACATAAGCATGACACTAAGAAAAAAATAAGACAATATGAAATGAATCATAAGGCTAAAATAACTCTCAAGATAATGTCTCTACATACAAAAATTTGAATACAA
Source organism: Solanum appendiculatum (assembly GCA_018342035.1). Lineage (NCBI taxonomy): Eukaryota > Viridiplantae > Streptophyta > Magnoliopsida > Solanales > Solanaceae > Solanum > Solanum appendiculatum. The sequence continues at coordinate 60,609 of JAGDQO010001315.1, forward strand.
GACTAAAATAATGCGAAAAAAACATGATAAGTCTGACATAAGCCTCTACTATCCATAATCTGGTAAGGACAAACCCCTAAACTGTGAAATAAATCTTAAAAGAAACATAAACCGATAATGGCCTTGCCCTCAAACAATGAGGACTCACCAATCCAATAGCAATGCGGAGCTATCCAACTAGCCATGACCAGATAGAGAAAGGTCAGATCCTATATTATAAAATAATATAGGAAAAGAAGATATATGTGCCAGTACTTTAAATGTACCGAGTATGGAGAAAATTTATAAAGCATAAATGTGATAACATAAATAGTTCAAAACGTGTTAATGCATAAAGAAGTATAACATATCAAATCATGATATACTAATGTCATAAATCAGTGAACAAGATGAATCCAATAGAAGAATATGAAACATGTATAAAACATAAACTAGGTACAAATATATCTTTTGTGGGATGTTTACCTTTAACCAACATAGATCATGTGAGCTACAACATGGAATCTGGTGTCTTACTCCCACACTGAAAAGAAATTGTTCTACTTGCCAAGTTAAGGACCATGTTCTAAAGCTTAGGTGGATCCACTAGCTAATTTTGTCTAATCGAGACATTCTATAGGGGAACGTAGTTCAAGGACTTTGGGAATGGCCCAAATCCACTTGGTGCTAAGTAAACTCCCAAAAGAAATCATAAGTCATAATATCAAAATCATATTTCTTTAGTCTTTGAAATTGTGAGAATCTAGTAACACAAACTCAATCATAAAGACTGAAAACCATAAGAATAGCTCCTTTAAAATACCATAATACTTATAACATAATCGATATTTAAAAGATACTCAATTGAAAGCATCTAAATCATGATAATCTTTTTATAATGAAACACACTTCATCGAAAGTGGCTAAATCATAAGAATCTTTCATATTTAGAATACTTCAATTGGAAGCAACCTTGTTCCATAAAACATGAGACACTTTATTCAAAAGTAACCGAGAATGATAGTCACTATAATTCCTTGATGCATACATACTTTCAAAACTCAATTTATGATCATAAGATAGACATATAGCATGTGTTCATATGAAATATCTTGAAAATATGTAATTTGAATTAAATCATGCATAATAAGATCAAATATAGACAATTGAATCATAATTAACTGATCCCATGAAGAATAATACAAAACCATAGAATTTGGGTAATATCTTAAAGAAGAATTTGAGAAATCTTGGGACTCAATGGAAGGAAAGGGATCCATTGATAAAGTGTCCACATACCTTGGGTATTCAAAGCACTATAATTGTAAGAGGAAGAGAACTTGGAGATTGAAGAACCCTAGCATTCCTTGGAGAGCCTTGGAGAGAATTTGGAGAGGATGAACTTGAGGGATTTTGGGATTTTGAGTAAATAAGAGGAAATGGGTAGATTTGAAGAGTAAAATGAGTTATAGGTCTTATTCATAAGGTCAAAATGACATAATTTAGGAGTTAAAAGGATAGGAAAAGACCCAAATAACCTTGAACTTTAATTGTCGGACAGATCCTATGAATCAACACAAGTATTGGAGACCATCAATCTTCTCAATTTCCACGAGTCCTAGTCTACGGATTTTCGACTACTCTACGGCTCGTAGACCTCAATTGTATAACCAAAGTTCCCAAAAATCTTTTAAGTCCAACCATTTTCCATGAACCATAGGCTACAGACTGTAGGACCATATACGATCCTTAGTCCCAACCATCGAATCAAGTTCCATAATTTTCACAAAGTCTGATCCCCTTTCTATGAAACACTTTCTACGGCCTGTGAGGGTTCCTGCGAATTATCCTCTTGGCCCGTAGACCCTTTTCCGGGACTTGATATTTTCCAAAATTCCACAACTCTTTTATGACTTCACTTCTACACACCGTAGGACCTTGTGCAGTCTATAGGTGGCCTCGTGAAACATGCACTACCAACAATATTTTGCAACATTCCTTTCCAATCTCAACTTACCAAGTTTTGAGGTGTTATATTAGCGTCTCTCATCTCAAGGGGAAAGGACTGATCAAGCAATGCCCCTTTGAACTTATCCCAATCCAAGGGACTCGCATCCAATTCCCTTTCTTCCTTCCATTGATCAAACAACACTTGAGCAATCCTCTTCAATTAGTAAGCGGCCTAATCTGCCTTTTCTATCGGAGTCACTCCCATAATGTCCACAATCTTATGGATTCCCTCAATGAAATCTTGTGGATCCTCATCTACTTTTGAGCCATAGAAATCTGGAGGATTCATCCACATGAAGTCTCTTACCCTTGTTATTGTCATACTGATATTTTTGTGTTCAAAGGAGATACAACTTCCTTATTTGCTTTTGCGATCAGGGCTTGGGCCAATACTTGGAAAGTGGCCCTAAAGTCCACATAAGCAACTTGCTCAGCCAAAGGATTGACCAGAGATTGAGGAACTTTGGGTTCCACATTGTCGTTGAAATTCCTTCTCAATGGAGCTCTTCATGGAGGCATATTCTAAAAATGCATAAAACAAGAGTTAGGAGGAAAACCTTTATAGAGTTCAGCTCTATCACACGACTTTAGAGTAATAACAGAAGTTAAATTTCATAAATGTGGCGCGCTTCACACTTACGAATAAGACTCTACTAAAAATGGCTTGTCAGACACCTAAGACTCTTTAAACCTGATGCTCTGAATACAAAGTTTCTAAAGACCCAAACTACCCCCTAGACATGCCATGATGAATAGATTCCCAAAAGACTCTACACAAGCCACTTGACATAAGCATTACACTAAGATAACAACATAAATGAAATAAAGAGATAAAGTGGAATATAAATCTCAACAGAAGATTTCAACATAAGGAGAATCTGAGAATAAAGACTGTAAATGCTGAATCATACTAAGTCTGACAGCAAGCATTTACTATCATATGTGTTGCTAGGACAAACCCTAGATCACGAAGTGACATAGAGCAATGAAGGATATGTGGTGGCAGGGTCCTTGAACCATGAGAACTCACCAAACAACTAACCTACCTGACCAATACACTAGCTACGATCAAATGAAGGAATGCCATAACATATATTATGAGACAATATAGGCACAAGAGATATATGCATGAGTACTCTGAATGTACTAAATATGGGGAAAATATATGAAACTTAAACATTAAACATGCTATGTTTGAAATATAATAATGCATGACCAAGTAAAAGATATCAAATCTGATAGGCTGAAATCATAAGACATAAAACAAGGTGAATGCAATATTTGCAAATCATAACATAAGCTTAGATCTTAGTCTTTTGAGGAAGTCATAAACTGTTTGAGAAAACCATAATCTGTTGTGGGATCTTAACCGTTAACCGACATAAATCATGTGAGATATAACATGTAGTATGGTGTATTAATCTCACACTGAAAAGAGAGTGGCCTACTTTCCAGGGTATGGACCATGTTCTTAAGCTATGGTGGCTACACTAGCTAATGTGTTTCTAAGACAAAGTCCTATGGGGGCACGTAGTTATGGGACAAGGGGATTGCTACTAAAGAACTCCGCCTCTACCAAAATGTCAGTCTTCATCCCAATATCCATTCGGTGGCAAGTAAACTCCCAATGGAACCACACATAATCATATCATAATAATAATACTTGGAATGGTAAGAATCTAGTAATACCAATCCAATCATAAATTTCATATCATAGAATAACTTTTTTCAAATTCATGATTTCATAATATATTCATAAAGACACTTATCTAAAGCATCTAAATCATGATCATCTTTCATAATGAGTACACTTCAATTGAGAACAATCTTTTCATAAAACATGTTGACACTTTATCTGAACGCATCCTTGATTCATAAATTCCTCAATTCATAATGCATGCATAATCTCAAAACATAGTTCATAATCATAAAATATTAACATAGCATGGGTTCATGTAAAAATCATTGAAAATATATAATTATGATTAAATCATGCATAATAGAATTAAATATATAATGAATTTATACATAAACTATTCAACCTATAAGAAATCATGCAAACACTAGAATTTGGGTTGGAATCATAGAAGAGAAATAGAGAACTCTTTTGGACTCAATGAATGAAAAAGGATCTATTGATTAATTTACCACATACCTTGGAGAATCCTAGCTTTGGAATTGGAGAATGGGACTTAAAGCTTGAAGAACCCTAGAAATCACCTTGAATCCTAGTGAGAGAACTTGGAGCAGAAGACTTGTGAACTTTAGTGATTTTAGAGAATAAGGGGGAAAGGGAGAAATTTGAAAGGTACAAACAGCTATAGGACTTAGGAATAGTCCAGAAAATAAATAGGTAGGAAAAGAACCAAATAACCATGCATTTAAAACTACCAAAGTGACCTACATAACCATGTACGGTCAGTACAAAGGGCTACGAATTGTACAAGTCATCCGTAGACCAAGTACAAGAACTTCAAATCTGACTATGAACTACGCGCCACTATCCACGATCTATACAATATAACACGATCCATAAACCCCTTTCATTCACTGAGCACCCAAAATCCTTCCAAGTCCCTAATACCTACCACGAACCAAGAACTACATACCGTAAATGTTTGTACGGTCCGTACACTAACCCATACAACTCAAGGTACCAAAATCAAACAAAGTCTAAATGTCAATCCACGAATCAAAATATGAGTCATTTAATATTACATGAGTTGTCTTGTTGGTTCGTCCAACCTCATCAAAGACTTGAATATTTTTCCCAACTTTAAGAACTTCTCTACGACTGCCTTCTACGAACTGTTGGACTTTTAAAGGCCCGTAGTTTACCTTGTATAACCTGTACTAGAAAATTTTATTCACTTTTCCTTTCCAACTACATTTTCAAATTTTTGAGGTGTTACAATGGTTCTTGTACTCAACCACGAGCCTTACTGATGACTCGTAAACCAATTATCTAGGACTTGACATTTTACAATTTTCCAACCACCACTCTACGAGTGGTTCTCATGGCCCATACAACCATCTATGGCTCATACATGGGCTTGTGGAACCAGTGCTCCAACAACTTCTACATGTTGTCCTTTCCAACTCAACTTTTCTACTTTCGAGGTTTATATCTCCCCCTTAGGAATATTCTTCCTGGAATGGGATTCAACAAAACATAAATAGATCAGGGGAAGAGATATAACACCCCAACATGAATGCAAAATACATCAAAATGTATAAAACTAAAAATTAATCAACCAGAAGCTAAAATATGAACTCTAACGAACCAACCTTTAGATTGCACAAGAGAAGGAAATGGGGGTAGGGGTTTGACCCGAAGGAATCCACGCAAATATGCACTCTATCAAAGAAAAAGAAAGATAAAATTAAAATATACTATTTAGGAGTTTTTATAAAAATCTAGGAATAAGAAAAGTCTAAGAAATTTGAAAGGTCGACATTTAAACGGTTAAAAGACCCTTGGCCTTTCGGTTGGGGACAACTCAGCTAGGTGCGACTAACATTGACGACCAAGTCATTGACTTTCTGAAGGAGCTTAAGCTCTTGAATCGTGTCTTCTTTAAACATCAAAATTCAATTTCAACTTGACAAGCATGACTGGCATCGCCAAAGCAAAGCACTGACTTGAAAAATTAGAATTTGTTCGTCTAAAATGACAAGGGCTCCTGGTGATTTCTGCTTCACAAAGGGCGATCCAAGTCAAGCTCACCAAACCTGTTTGGTGAATCGCCAGCTGAGAAATCCCTCGCCAAAAGTGACTAAGGCGGTTGGCAAGATTTGGAGAGAAAAAGGTGATGCAAGGGCTCGCCTAATCCACTCGGTGAATTGCCATGCTTTTCGACAGTGCATCGAACATCCCTGAGCTTACTGACTTTAATTCCACCTACATATTAAAAACACATTATTGAAAATCCACAAAAAAATTGTTTACTCCTAGAAGAACATTAGTTAACGTCCTGTCACAATGTGGACATGCTATCAAGAATTATCGAAGTACATCATCTCAATCTCACACACACCATGGCCCTCCTTAAACTTGGACCTATCAACACTTTCAATCGTATATGCTCCATTCCCAAATATTCTAACCGGCCACCTTAAATGGCCCTTACCATTTTGACTTCAACTTTCCCAAGAAAAGTTTCAGCTGGGAATCGAAAAGCAACACACAATCACCTACCAAAACTCCCAGTGTAGGATTTTAGCATCATGCCAATGTTTCACATTCTCTTTGTAAAGGGAAGAACTCTCATATGCCCTTAGCCAAAATTATTTTAACTCATGAATTTGATTGACACGATTTCTAGAAGCAATCTCCCAATTCAAATTCATAACTTTTAATGCCAATAATGCTTTGTGTTCCAACTTTATTGGCAAGTGGCAAGACTTTCCGAACACTAGTGGATATGGAGACATTCCGATTGGAGATTTAAAGGGTGTGCGATAGGCCCAAAGGGCGTCATCTAGCTACCACGTCCAATTTGTACAGTTGCCATTCAACATTTTTGTTAAGATGTTTTTGATCTCACGGTTTAATACCTCAACTGTCCCACTTGCTTGGGGATTATAAGCTGTAGAAACCTTGTGTTTTACCCCATATTTGTACAAGAGTTCTTCAAATTGGCGATTATAAAAGTGAGTTCTTCCATCAATTATGGTTACTCGAGGAGGGCCAAAACCTTGTGAATATATACCTTTTGAGAAATTGCATCACACGCCACCCCTTGTTGGTGAGTAAAGCCACTGCTTCTACCTATTTTGAAATATAGTCAATGGCCAACAAAATATATTTGTTGCCAAAAGATCTCACAAAAAGGCCCATGAAGTCTATCCCCAACACATCAAAAAGATCAACTTTAAGAATTGGTGAAAGAGGAAGTCCATACTTCCGAGAGATGCCCCTTGCAATTGGAAGTAAATAGATACTTTAGAAAAAGCATTTACATCTTTATATAATGTTGGCCAATAGTATCAACATTAGAAAACTTTTGAAGCCATTTGAATTCCACCATGGTGCCCACCAACCGGCGATGCATGGCAATCTTCAAGTATCACTTTGATCTCAACTTCTAGAACACATCACCGGATGATATGATCAGCACCCTCCCTAAAAATATAGGGGCGATCCCAAAAGAACTTCTTCACATCAAAATGGAACTTCCTCTTTTCATACCCACCTATCCCTTCGGGAACAATTCCACAAACCATGTAATTAGCATAGTGCGTATAACATGGAATTAAACCATAAGAGAGCATCATGACAAACTCATCAGGAAAGGATTCCTTTATATCCCTTTCTTCAGCCAATGAAACACTAGGTTCAAGATGAGATAGATGGTCAGCTACTTAGTTCTCACAACCTTTCCAATCCTTCACCTCAAAATTGAATTCTTAGAGAAGAAGCACTCACCGAATAGACCTCGACTTTGCTTCTTTCTTTTCCAATAAGTATCTAAGGACCACATGGTCAGTGTGCACAATCACTTTAGTACCCAACAAATAGGCTCTAAATTTCTCAATGCCATTCATAACAACTAACAACTCTTTCTTCTGTGACGGTATAATACTTTTGAGCACCATTTAGCATCTTGCTAGCATAATCGGCTAGATAAATTTTTTTGTTCTTTTGTTGCCCAAGGACAGCACCAAGGGCTACACCACTAGCATTGCATATCAGCTCAATGGAAACACTTCAATCTTGATAAATAATGATTGGGGCCGCGATAAGTTCCTATTTCCAACAAAAGAATACCTTCAAAGAATTTGCATTGAAATTGAAGACACTCTACTTTTAAAGAAACATACAAAAACGAACAACAACCTTGGAAAAGTCTTTTAGGAACCGCGTATAGAATCTAGCATGCCCCAAGAAACTTCATAGACATTTCACTGAAATTGGAATAGGTAGCCTAGCAATCACATCTATCTTTGCTTGATCCATTTCAATCCCGCGATCTTGTGTCCGAGTACAATCCCTTCTTTTACCATAAAGCGACATTTCTCCATAATAAGAACAAGATTAGTCTTCACACAATGATGCAACACTTTGCTCAAATGGCTCAAACATTCTTCAAACAAATCACCCACAACGGAAATATCATCCATGAACACCTCCTTTGACTTATCTATAGTATTCAAAAAGATCGATAACATGTACCTCTGAAAATTTGCTAGAGCATTACACAACCTAAATGACATTCTCTTAAAAGCAAACTTCATGTGAAAGTGGTATTTTGTTGATCCTCCGGGGCTATGAAAATCTGATTGTACCCCGAACAACAATCTAAGAAGCAATACAATCCACTACCTGCAAGGTGATCTAATATTTAGTCAATAAATGGCATTTGGAAGTGGTCTTTCTCGGTCCATGAATTATATTTTTAGTAATCCATAGACACCCTCTATCCGATAACAGGACGAGTAGATTGTTGACACCCAATTTTAGCCTAACATTTTCAAAACTCATACTTTTAAGTTTTTTTCATTCAATAGTTCAAAATATATTTTTAATAATTTTAAATAAGTTTATTCATACTTATCCTTATTTTTCTAAATTTTAGGATTTTTCTTAGTTAATTTTGATTATATTAATTTTTGTCACAGTCAATTGAATATGTTCGAATATTTGTTCAATTCGATTAAATCATTACTTTTGTTAAATTATATTTTTTTTACATATCATTCATTTTATTAGTTACATTTGTTAATATTCATTTTAATATTTTTTGTGCATTCTAGAAATTCATTCAAATATGGATAAGATTGCTTACACAGATTTTTTTTAATCGTTGATTTTGGCCCAGAGTTTTAAGGTAAATGTATTATACTATAGGTGGTTTTCAATTTTCTATTTAAACAATAGCTTGCTCATTAAGTTAGGGGTGATGGATAAGATTTTAGGGGTAATTTTTAGATTTTTTTATTGTTTAATAAATTCTTTAAGTGTTTTTATTTTTTTGATTAGATTACAAGTTCACCAGAGCTCCGCCGAAATTCGGCGAGTCCACCACCGAAAACCCCTCATTTTTGTATATTTTTTGCTTTCTTTTCTGGTGAAGAACCACAAACTAGACTTCAATACATCCAGCCGCACACCAGAAACGAGCAAAACCCCAGTCCACCATTAATTCCAGCGACTTCAAGCTCTACCTGTCACGACCCGATTTCTCGAGTCATGATGGCGCCTGCCAACCCCACCAGTAGGCAATCCAAGACCCTATCCCGAAACTTAGCAGTAATGGGACTCAGGGTGGAAACTAACCTCAACTAAGCGGAAGCATAATTAAAGGAAAATATAAAGAGAAGGCGGAAGTGAGACATCTATATATACAACAACAATACCTCCAGAACCTAGAAGTCACATGTACATAACTACTAAACGATTACAAGTTCCAAATGTGGACCACATAAAATAGACTATTTCAAAAGCAAAAGACAATATAAAATATATCAACAGATGGAGACAGGTAATCCCAGAATGCCATATGCTCACCCTCGTCTCCAGAACAGACTGCTGCAGGCTCGAACTCAATGCTGATAGCTGGTGCTCGGACCTGCATTACGAAAACAGATGCAGAGTGTAGCATAAGTACCAATACAATAGGTACTCAGTAGGCATCATAGGCCGACTGAGCAAGAAAGGTAAAAATAGACTGAAAAGATAGAATCTACAATAGAGGTCAAGCAAAAGTGAAACAAAGCACACGAACGCACCGGAAATAAATCTTAGTACAACTACTCTAAACCTAACTGGGCCCCATAAGCCCAGAAGGTACACTCGTGCACAAGTTAAAATAAAACCCGAACGGACCCCCATAAGCTCGACAGATACACAGAAGAGCTATTCTACGAAAACGAAGGAAAACCCAAGCCACGAACCAAAACCACCAACCAACTAAACCAAACCCACCAACCATCTCCAAACCTTAGTACTCCGCTGCCCAATCAGCCAACACTCACGGGGGACCTACCCAAGCCAGTAGAGTGCACCGGTACTCTCGGGGCCCTACCCAAGCCAGTAGAGTACGCTGGACAACCCAAGTACCTCACATCCAATAACCCTGAAATGGAACAACCAACCAATCCCAAGCATTAATACTCCGCTTCCAATCAGCTAACACTCTCGGGGGCCCTACCCAAGCAGTAGAGTGCATTGGTTCTCCCGGAGGCCCTACCCAGCCAGTAGAGCACGCTGGACAACCCAAGTATCTCATATCCAATCGCCCACTTGACAAATACTCCCGGGGGTCCTACCCAGCCAGTTGAGTATGCGGGGCCATCCAAATAACGTCAACATTAAACCAACGTGGATCGCCGTCCACAACTAACCACATCACAACGAGCGTATAATCTCCAAGCCATCGTGGATCGCCGTCCACTAAAACCATAGTACCGCCGAACCGACCTCAAAACATCTGAAAGCAAATGAGAGACAACACGCCTCTGATGACCCATTGGCACCACAGAAAGGGGAGAGAAGACAGAAGGATCACAAACAATACGGAACCACAACCAGGCTCAACTATTAGACCGAAGTCTGCTATTCCAGTCTACAAGGACCTAGTCCATCCGAATCGACGTCGGATACATATCAAAGTCAACAGGTACATGGGTCTAAGTCCACTCTACCCTAACCTAATCTAAGGCCAAAGATATAACTCAGCATAAATAATCAGCCAACAAAATAGCATGCATGCAACAACAGATAAACAGCCCAACAGATAATTCACAAATATCCACAGATAAATAACCTCTCCGGTAGCATGGTTCTAACCCCGAAAAAGCCCAAAAATCAACCCTAAAGAGAAATACTAGCTATCCACCCCAGATTCACATAATTCACCAAGAATTTACACAATCAAAATCAATCAGAAGGAAGGGATGCCGTAACCTACCAAAAGGGCGACCGCACGCGCTCCAAATTACTCTGTAAGAGCCTTTCCCTTCTCAACAGCCTTAGAACTCTTCCACACTTTCAAAAATAGAATCACAGCGTCACTACAGTCGTTTAGACACTAAAATAATCAAAATCAGAGACTGACCAATTTCAGAGTTAAAATAGGGAAACGTGGGACCCGCTCTGAATTTTTAAAAATTGACTCGGTGAAGAGGTCCCAAATCCTCCCCCGAGCTTGTGTTAAAAAATGGAACACCCATCGGGGCACAGATCAGCTCCATGCAGCACAAACACGAAATGCAAAACTTTTCACAAACTAAGCTTCAGATAGCAACTTACGCCTTGAATTCACAGAAATCGAGGAACACCCAACACTCTTCGAGCCAAGACCCACTCAACCAGAAAGATTCCGAGCACCTGGGACTTCGAATCACCGAACACCGACATAAGATGAGGGAGGTATGAATTTCCAAACTTTTAATCAAATGAGCCTCGGCCTCACCTTTAAAACCACTGCCAGCTGCTGACCTCTGCAAACGCGGCCAAGGCCCTACGAATGCGAAGGGAAAACAAACAACATTCTGTGAACGCGTCCAGTGGCCCATGAACGCGGAGAGAAAGGACCTATACCTCCGCGAACGTGGAGAGGAAGAATCCCTAGACCTCCAAACCTCCGCGAATGTGGAGCCCTATCCGCGAACACGGAGAAGTTGATCTTTGACCTCCGCGAACACTTAGCAAAGCGAACGCGTAGAAGAAAGTCCCACACCTCCGCGAATGTAGAGCCAATTCCGCGAACACAGAGAAGGAATGGGTCTGCAACAAGTCCCACACCTCCGCGAATGCAGAGCCAATTCCGCGAACACGGAGAAGGAATGGGTCTGCAACAACAGCTGTGCACTAGCTGAGTTTTGGGCATTCCCAAAACTCCAACGGGCTGCCAGGGATTCGTTTAGAACCTCGTGTGCGCAAACGAGATATGCTACCCCATAGAATTCGACATTCTGAATTTAATGGTGAATTCAAAATTTCAATACGAGGTCGTTTCGATAAAAAGTGGGTCCCACACCCAAAGCGCCAATTTAGACAACTTCCACTGAGGGCCTTAGAATTAGATCGAAAGCCTCGGGAAGAGCACGAAGGGTCATTCTAGACCAAACTCGGCATTCCAGAACTAACGGCGCTGAAGGAATTCTCATCCAAGTGCCTTTACCGAGAATGTTGACCAAAATCAACTTCAAGCTAAATTTCAAAGGTTAAAGCGCCAACTGGCCCTAAAGTCACACCGAAAGCCTCGAGACTCGGGCTAATCATGATTCTAGCCTAATTTGGCCGCTCCGGAACTGATAGAACCGTCAGTATTTCCTTTTGAGGTTGTTTACCTAAGGTTATGACCGAAATCAACTTTTCAGGCTTCAAAAGCTCCAAAACAGGCACAACACACAAACGAACGACCAGGCATTCAAACCTAGAATGCCGCTAGCAAGTCAGAAATGACTTGGGGTCGCTACACGAACGCTCTAAACAATAGAAAGGAGGCACAAACAAAAAAATGAGCTGATGGGTCATTACAACATCCACTACTAAAAGAACTATCATCTGCGAAAGTAAGAGTCAAGAAGTACCTGAGGGCTCAAATAAGCTACGGAACTGCTCCCGCATCTCCCGCTCGGTCTCCCAGGTAGCCTCCTCAACTTGACGGTGCCTCTAACAGACCTTAACTAGAGGAATGGCTCTCGACCTCAGCTGTCTCACATCTCTAGCCAAAATAGTAACTGGCTTCTCAACATAGGTCAAGCGATAATCCAACTCAACGATATCATACTGGAGCACATGAGACTCATCTGGAACATATCGGTGCAACATCAAAAAATGGAATACTGGATGAATAGCTGAGAATGCTGGAGGTAAACCTAACTCATAAGCCACATCACCCACTGCCCTCAAGATCTCAAAATGCCCGATATACCTGGGGCAAAGCTTTCCCCACCTCCCACATCTCATCACGCCCTTCACGGGTGATACTCAGAGGAATACCCTTTCACCAATGGCAAAACTCAGTGACCGTCGCCTGCGATCCGCTTAACTCATCTAGCTACTCTGAGTCGATTTTGAATCATCCTCACATGTGCTAAGGTCTCCTAAAACAACTCTGTATCTCACGGCCTAGGCTCCGTAGACTTAAACCATTCAACTGGAGTGCGACAATGCCTACCATATAAGGCCTCAAACGGGGCCATCTGAATTCTAGAATGGTAGTTGTTATTGTACACAAACTCCGCAAAGCGCAAGAACTGGTCCCCTTGGCCCTCAAAGTCTATAACACAGGTTCGCAACATATCCTCAAGGACCTGAATAATGCGCTCTGACTGGGCATCACTCTACGGGTGGAAGGCCGTGCTAAGATCCACTCGGGTGCCCAACTCCTCCTGAAATATCCTTCAAAACTTGGAAGTGAACTATGGACCCAGTCTGAAATAATAGAAACAGGCACCCCATGAAGATGGACCACCTCTCGAATGTAGATACGAGCCAACCTCCCAGCATGGAAGGATGTATGAACTGGAATGAAATGTGCTGACTTGGTCAATTGATCCACGATGACCCAGATGCTGTCAACACCTCTAGGTGTCCGAGGCAAGCCCACAACTAAATCCATGGTGATGCGCTTCAACTTTCACTCAGGAATGGGTAATCTCTACAACTTGCCACCAGGCCTCAAATGCTCGGCCTTCACCTGCTGACATCACAAGCAATGGGACATATAATCAGAGATGTCCCTCCTCATACCGCTCTACTAGTAGTGCTCCTCAGATCATGATATATCTTAGCGGTGCCCGGATGGATAGAATATCTAGAATCATGGGCCTCGCTAAGGATGAACTGAATCAAAATCATCGACTCTTGAAACACAAACCTGGCCAATGAATCTCAAAACCCTATCTAAATCTAAGGTAGCTTGCCTGGCATCACTCGCCAAAACTCTATCTCTTAGTGCCACCAAACACTCATCCTCGAATTGGTGACTGCAGATCTGATCTAGCAGAGATGACTGAACACCCACATAGGCTAACACCCGGCTGAAATCTGAAACATCAAGACTGATCATCTGATTGGCTAAGGACTGGATGTCCAAAGCCAAAGGTCGCTCCAAAACTGAAAGGAAGACTAGGCTACCCATACTCACTGTCTTGCGGCTCAAGGCATCCTCAACTATATTCGCCTTGGCCGGATGGTAGAGAATAGAGAGGACATAGTCCTTCAGGAGCTCAATCCAGCGGTGCTGCCTCAAATTAAGATCCCTCTAGGTCATAATTTACTGAAGGATCCTATGATCTGTGTAGATCTCACAATGAACTCCATATAGATAATGCCTCCAGATCTTAAGCGCGAAAACTATCGCTGCCAACTCCAAATCATGAGTAGGGTAGTTGCGCTCATGCAACTTAAGCTGCCTCGACGTATAAGCAATAACACAGCCCTACTGCATCAGAACACAACCCAAACCAATGCCGGATGCGTCACAATAAACCATGAAGCCCTCGCCCTCAACTGGAAGAGTCAATATAGGAGCAGTGGTAAGCAACTCCTTAAGCCTCAGAAAGCTCCTCTCATACTCTTCCGACTATACAAAGGGAACAAGCTGGCGAGTCAACTGAGTTAGAGGTGCTTCTATGTAGAGAAACCCTCAACAAAACGTCTGTTGTACCCTGCCAATCCGAAGAAACTTCAAACCTCAGTCACCGAAGTGGTCCTAGCCCAATCACGAATAACCTCAATCTTCGCTGGATCCACCATAATGCCATCCTTGGACACCACGTGCCCCATGAATGCTATAGAGTCAAGCCAAAACTCACACTTTGAGAAATTGGCATAAAGCCGATGATCTCTCAAAGTCTGAAGCACTATCCTCAGATGCTGCTCATGCTCACCATGGCTCCGCGAGTATACCAAGATATCATCAATGAAAACTATGATGAAGGAGTCCAAATATAGCCTGAATACACAAGTCATCAAGTCCATAAAAGTGACAGGGGCATTAATCAACCCAAAAGACATCACTAGAAACTCATAATGGCCGAAACGAGTCCAAAATATTGTCTTAGGAATGTCCGCTGCTCTAACCCTCAACTGATGATAGCCAGATCTCAAGTCAATCTTAGAAAACACTAGTCGAACAGATCATCAATACGAGGCATGGGGTAATGGTTCCTTACCGTCACCTGATTCAACTGCATGTAATCAATACACATCCACATAGTACCATCCTTCTTCTTCAAAAATAGAACAGGGGTACCCCAAGGTAAATACACTAGGCCGAAAACACCCCTTACCTAAGAAGTCCTGAAGCAGAACACTGAGCTCCTTGAGCTCTGCAGGGGTCATATGGTATGATGGGATGGAAATAGGATGAGTACTCGGATCTAAATCAATGGCAAAATCAATATC
This sequence comes from Solanum appendiculatum, assembly GCA_018342035.1. Lineage (NCBI taxonomy): Eukaryota > Viridiplantae > Streptophyta > Magnoliopsida > Solanales > Solanaceae > Solanum > Solanum appendiculatum. Next base: position 75,961 of record JAGDQO010001315.1, read on the forward strand.
TTGCTCTAGGGGTAGGCCGGGAAAGTCGACAGGAAACGCATCAGCAAACTCTTGGACTATAGGCACTGACTCCACTGTAGGGCTCTCCCTACTAACATCTCTAACATAAGCCAAATAAGCCAAATATCCTCTATCCACAAGCCTCTGGGCCTGAATATAAGAAATCACCCGAACTGGTGTACGATTGCGGGAGCCCTGCCACACCACCAGCGGAATACAAGGCCTGGCTAAAGTAACGGTCTTGGCATAGCAATCCAAGACCGCTCGGTGAGGGCATAACTCATCCATGCCTAAAATCATTTTAAAATCCACCATACTCAACACAATAAGATCAGCCCGAGTGTCCTGCCCCCGGATAGTCACCACATAAGATCTACACACCTGATCCACTACTAAAGAATCCCCCATCGGGGTTGAAACATGCAACGATACCGCTAAAGGCTCTGGACTCACCCTCAACCGAGGAACACAATAGGCAGATACATATGAATATGTAAAACCATGATCAAATAAGGCTGAAGCTGACTGATGGCATAGGAGAACCGTGCCTGTGATCACATCATTAGATGCCTCGGCCTCTGCTCTGGCTAGAGCTGCATAGAAGGGGCCTTGGGTGCCTCTACATCGAGCATCCACCCTTCCACCTGTGCTAGCTCCCCAGGGACCTCCCCACGCACCCTGATGCTGACCTTCTCCACTAGCTGGAGGTGTTACTGCTGAAATCGATCTCGCCGCCTAGGGAGCTGGTAAAGCTGATCTGGAGGTAGGGCACTCCATAGCCCAATGACCAAGCGTTCCACAAGTGAAGCAACCTTGAGAATACCTACTCGGAACAGGAGGCTGGCCACCCCGACCTGAGGAACCTGTCTTAGAACTACCTCGGCCCTGACTCGGACCAGCACTATAACCACCCTGACGATGCTGGTCATTCTTTGAAGTCTGAAATGGTGCCTAAAATGGGTGACTAGACTGGCATGGCTAGAACCTCTACTGAACCCAGTCCTGAGTATCCTTGGTCCTATGACAGTACCTACTAGGGCCATCATCCTGTCAAGCCCTCTTGGTGCTGCCCCTTTAGGCCTCAGGATGGAGCTTCTCAATCGTGCGGGCATGGTCCACTACATCAAGAAAAGAACGGCTCGCTGACAATATAGATTGCGACTCAATACACAGCGGCAATCTCAAACCCCGGTCAAAGCATTTAACTCTCTTCTCTTCCGTGGGTAGGATCATAGTAGCATTACGGGACAGCCATGAAATCTGGCCTCATACTCGGACACCTTCATGGAGCCCTGCTCAAACCTCAAGAACTCATCACGGAGTCGATTCCTAATGCTCTGTGGGATTAATCTAGCAAGAAAGGCCTTTGAAAACTCTACCCACGATACTAGCGGGGACCCAGCTGGACTGGTTTCAATGAAGGAATGCCACCACTGTCTGGCCGGTCCGTCTAGCTGATAAGGAGTGAAGTCAGCTCCTCTAGACTCCACCAACCCCAAACCCTGTAATCTCTCCTGGCAGGAAGTAATGAACTCGTGAGCGTCCTCCCCAAAAGCCCCAAAAAACCTCAGTGGTGCCAGTCTAAGGAACACCCCGAGCATTTTCTACTCCCTCAACGACATAACTCCATCTACTGCGTCCGGTTGAGCGGCGGCCGGTGCTGGCCCTTTGGGGCCGCTACTATAGGCTGACCCTACTACTGAATCATTGGAGCCACATGGGCTGCGGTGCTAGAGCGAGCCCTCGAACTGGTGTTGCGGCCTGCTGTTACAGCTGTATACCACCTATCGCAGCCAGAATATGCGCGAGCATACCCTGAAGTTCAGGGGTGCCAACTGGTACAGGCAGTCGCTGGGCTGGTCCCGACCCCCCGGCTGAGGAGGGATCTGCTCTCTACGAGGCTCCACCTCCGGCTCCGGAGTCTTCTCTCTCTCATGGCCTGGTGCCGCAGCACCACCTTGACCTTGGGGTCGACCACTACTGCGCATGCGAGCCATCCTGTGGCAGAGTGACACAAGTGAGATTTCATGAAACCAATCAGAAAATCACGCACGAACAGGAAACAAAACAAGAAAACCTCCTAAAGACATCCTGTTGCCTTCCGAAGATAAATCACTAATGTCTCCACGTTGATCTGCACAGGTGAGACCATTGAACCTGGGGCTCTGATACCAACTTGTCACGACCCGATTTCTAGAGTCGTGATGGTGCCTACCAACCCCACCAAGAGGCAATCCAAGACCCTATCCTAGAACTTAGCAATAATGGGACTGAGGGTGGAAACTAATCTCAACTAAGCGGAAGCATAAATAAAGGAACATATAAAGAGAAGGCGGAAGTGAGACATCTATATATACAACAACAATACCTCCCAGAACCTGGAAGCCACATGTAGAGAACTACTAAATGAGTACAAGTCCCAAAAGTGGACCACATAAACTAGGCTGTCTCAAAAGCAAAAGGCAATACAAAATATATCAATAGATGGAGACAGGTAATCCTAGAATGCCATGTGCTCAACCTTGTCTCCAGAACAGACTGCTGCAGGCTCGAACTCAACGCTGATAGCTGGTGCTCGGACTTGCATCACGAAAATAGATACAGAGTGTAGCATGAGTACCAATACAATAGGTACCTAGTAGGCATCATAGGCCGACTGAGCAAGAAAGGAAAAAACAGACTAAAAAGATAGAATCTACAACAACATAGGTCAAGCAAAAGTGAAATAAAGCACACAAACGCACTGGAAATAAAATTAAGTACAACTACTCTAAACCTAACTGGGCCCCATAAGCCCATAAGGTACACTTGTGTACAAGTTTAAATAAAAACCGAAGGGATCCCCATAAGCCAGACAGGTACACAGAAGAGCTATTCTACAGAAATGAAGAAAGACCCAAGCCACAAACCAAAACCAAAACCACCAACCAACTACAAACCTTAGTACTCCGCTGCCCAATCAGCCAACACTCTCGGGGAGCCTACCCAAGCCAGTAGAGTGCGCCGGTACTCTCAGGGGACCTTCTTAAGCTAGTTGAGTGCGTCGGTACTTCCAGGGGCCCTACCCAAGCCAGTAGAGTAAGATGGACAACCCAAGTACCTCACATCCAATAACCCTAAAATGGAAAAACCAGCCAATCCCATGCATTAATACTCCGCTGCCCAATCAACTAAAACTCCTAGGGCCCTACCTAAGCCAGTACAGTGCGTCGATACTCCCGGGGGCCCTACCCAAGCCAGTACAGTGCGCCAATACTCTCGGGGGCCCTACCCAGCCAGTAGAGTACGCTGGATAACCCAAGTATCTCATATCCAATCGTCCACTTCACCAATACTCCTGGGGCCCCACCTAACTAGTAGAGTACGTGGGGCCATCCAAATAACTTCAACATTAAGCCAAGGTGGATCGTCTTCCACTACCAACCACATCATAACGAGCGTATAACCTCCAAGCCATCGTGGATCGCCGTCCACTACCAACCACAGTACCGCCGAACGTACCTTGAAACATCCAAAAGCTGAGGAGAGACAACACACCTCCGATGACCCATCAACACCACAGAAAGGAGAGAGAAGACAGAAGGATCACAAATAATATGGAACTACAACCAGGCTCAATTATCAGACCCAAGTCTGCTATTCAAGTGTACAAGGACCTAGTCCATCCGAATCGACGTCGGATACATACCAAAGTCAATAAGTACATGGATCTAAGTCAACTCTACCCTAACCTAATCTAAGGCCAAAGATATAACTCAGCATAAATAATCAGCCAACCAAATGCCACGCATGCAACAACAGATAAACAGCCCAACAGATAATTCAGAAATATCCACAGATAAATAACTCCTCCGGTAGCATGGTTCTAACCTTGAAACAACCGAAAAATCAACCCTAAAGCAAGAAGTCAGAGAAGAAGAACATAAATACTAGCTACCCAGCCCAGATTCACACAATTCACCAAGAATTTACACAATCAAGCTCAATATGATGGAAAGGAAGCTGTAACATACGAAAAGGCCGACAGCGCTCTCCAAATAACTCTGCCAGAGCCTTTCCCTTCTGAACAACCTCAAAATGCTGCCACGCTATAGAAAACAGAATCACAGCATCAGTACAGTCGTTTAGACACTAAAATCATCAAAATCGGAGACAGACCAATTTTAGAGTCAAAATCGAGAAACGTGGCTCCCTCTCTGGATTTTCAAGAATTGACTTTGTGAAGAGGTCCCAAATCCTCCCCCGAGCCTGTGTTCTAAAATGGAACACCCATCGGGGCTCGGATCTGCTCCATGAAGCACAAACATGAAATGCAAAACTTTTCACAAACTAAGCTTAGGATAGCAACTTACGCCTCATATTCATGGAAATCGAGGAACACCCAACATTCTCCGAGCCAAGACCCACACAACCAACAAGATTCCAAGAACCTGGGACTTCGAATCACCGAAAATCGACTTAAGATGAGGGAGATATGGATTTCCAAACTTTTAATCAAATGAGCCTTGACCTCACCTTTAAAACCATCGCCAGCCGCAAACCTCCGCGAACGCTGCCAAGGCCCCACGAACGCGTAGGTAAAACAAACAACACTCCGCGAACGTGGCTAGGGGCCTACGAACACGTAGAGAAAGGACCCATACCTCCACGAACGCGGAACCCTATCTGTGAACATAGTGAGGAAGACTCCCCAGACGTCCTAGACCTCCGCGAACGCAGAGCCCTATCCGCGAACGCGGAGAAGGAGATCTCAGACCTCTGCGAACGCAAAGGCAAGCTCGCGAACGCGAAGTCAAGCTCACGAACGTGGAGCAAAGCTCGTGAACCTGGAGAACACAGGCCACACCTCCGTTAACGCGGAGCCAATTTCATGAATACAGAGAAGGAATGGGTTTGCAAGAACAGCAGTGCACCAGCTGAGTTTTGGGCATTCCCAAAAATCTGACGGGGTGCACGGGATTCGTTCAGAACCCAGTGTACTCAAACGAGATATGCTACCCTATCAAATTCGACGTTCCAGATTTAATGGCGCAGTTGAAATTTACATACGAGGTCATTGAAAAAAAAAGTGCGTCCCACACTCAAAGCGCAAATTTAACCAACTTCTACCGAGGGCCTCAGAATTATATCAGAAGCCTCTGGAAGTGCACTAAGGGAAATTCTAGACCAAACACAACTTTCCAAAACTAACCGCACTGACGAAAATCTCAGTCGAGCGCGTTTACCAAGAATATTGACCAAAGTCAACTTCAAGCCAAATTTCAATGGTTAAAGTGCCAACTGGCCCTAAACTCACATCGAAAGCCTCGCAACTCGGGCCAATCATGCTTCTAGCCTAATTTGGCCGCTCCAGAGCTGATGGAACCGTCAGAATTCCCTTCTGAGGTCGTTTACCTGAGGTTATGACCAAAATCAACTTTTCAGGCTTCAAAAACTCCAAAACAGGAAAACATGCACAACACCCAAACGAACGACCAGTCAACCAAACCTACAGTGCCAGCAAGTCAGAAAGGACTTGGGGTCACTACGGAATGCTCTAAACGATAGAAAGGAGGCACAAACACACAAATGACCTGAAGGATCATTAAACCACCGGAGCAACAAACATTAACGACCACCACCAGAACTCTCTCCTCCTTAAATCCTCAAACAATAAGACACCAAAAAGCATCCAACAACCACCAATACAGAAACATCCATCACCAAACCACCAAATTACCAAAAATCGACCGGAATCCAACCTCTATCGGAAAACACCACTAGACCAGACCACACCCACGAAATCAAAAAAACAAAAATCGCGACCCACCTCTAACAAAACTCCAACAAACTCACCAGTCCATCAGCAACCAAAACCCCACCAAGAATACACCAAAACCTCACCCAAACAGCCTCCAATCGCCACAAAAACACCGTCGGAAAACCTCACCGGCAACCCGATCGCGAAACCCATCTTCCCCATTTTTTCTCTACTTTCCAGTGACCAATATACCCACCAAACATGACCAATCACCCAAGCTTAAAAAACCATCAAAATAACGTCAAACCACCATGAGCGTGACACTCAGGCGAACAACAACGACAAACCTAGTCGCGACTCAGTTCCCTTCCGCCTTTCCCCCTTTTTTGCAGGTCTCAGGCGAGCTCTAGCAGCAGCAAACTCCAAGCAACAATAGCAAAACAACAATCTCCGATGAAGTTTCAAAGCTCCGGAAAGCACTTATCAGTTCAAATCAACAACACAACAATTCCATGAAGCCAATCACGAATTTTGTCAAAGGTTTGAACTCTGGCATTTCATTTATTTGTTGTTTGTTCCCTTGTTTAATTTTGTTAGATGTTTTGAATTTAATTTGATCCTTTGATGAGTATTTTTCCATTGAAATTCCTTGTCACCATCCACCGCTTTGTTTTCAACGTAACTACCGTCGCGTGATGTTATCGTATTCCATCAGAAGCTATTGTTTGTGTGTATTATTTCAGATCTAGGTCATTTTTTTCTTTACGTAATTTTATTCTAATTTTTTATTAATGCTTTAATTTTATTTTCAGTTCTTAATTTGGAATATTAGTGATGGAATTAGTTATATGTTTGTTAGGTTGATTTAGTTTTTCTTGTTTATAAAGTTGTGGTATTTTTTAAAAATTGAATCATTTTTCTCTGTTATGTGTCATTAATTGTATTTTGATTTATTTATTTGTTGTTGTTTTATCTTTGTTTATATTTGACTATATTAATGTTTGTTGGGGTCAATGACATGTAGTTTTTATAAGAATTGTTGAGTGATGCTATATTGCATTTTTTCGGTTACTGTTGCAGAATATTGCATTTTATTTTTCATTGTCTTTTAGTTAGATTTATGCAATTTTGTGTTTGGGAAAATATCAAGTAAAAATTGGCCAATGAAAAAATCTCTCCGTCGATTTTGGAGGCTTCCCTATTGTTAAAAGATTGAAATTTAGTTTAAATTTATATATTTTGTATGTTAAAATTGGCCGATGAAGAAATTACTATCGATTTCCAAGGCCTCCAATGTACATAAGAAGAATTTTTATTTTAAAGTTATTATTTGATTTATTTATGTTATTTCATATTTATTTATTACTAATACTTTTACTAAGTGTGTTAACAGGTACCCCGGAGTTGCTTCCCATTGAAGCTATTCCAATGGAGTTCAAATGATATTTTATATTCATTAATATGTATATTATCCACGTTAGGCAAACTTAGGCCGTTTCTTGTATTATTGCGTTTACTTTATTATTTATTTATATTTCATATTCCTTATAAGTTATATTATTTTCATCTCCTCCTCAATTTGAAAAAATGAATTTAGTCGGGACCCACCGTTGTGGATTTTGAAGGATGCCTAATAACTTCCCTTCGGAGTAACTTGAACCCTTACCTATAACCTATAGATTTCGTAGACTTATTATTTTCAATTACTTAATCTATTTCCTAGTTTTTCCTAAAATTATGTGGCGACTCTCTTAAAAAAAAATTATTCTTTAAATTCTTTTATAATTTAAAATTAAAGTAATTGATTTTTCTTTGAGTTACCACGACGTTTCGCCTTATTTGATTAAAGTAGGGATGTAAACAGAATGGTGACTCTGCTCGGGACTTTGAGGTTCTAACCATTGTGAATTCATTTTTTTCAAATTGAGGAGACCTTTCTTTTATTATTTTATACCTTGTATCTTGTATATTTTGTTGATAATTTGCATATTGTACTTATTATTTATTCATTATTTGTTTAATTATATGTATATTGGCATTGCATCATGACATAATTTCCGCCATTTGGCATTTTATATTTTTTACTTAAAGGACGATTATGTGGGCCGCAGTCATTCATTATTCAAATTATTTATCGGGGTACCCTGGTGAATGTAGTTTGCTACGGGATGGTCAACAGTCGCTATTTTCCCCAGCCTGAGTTTCCACTTGGGTCACCGGTCCACTTGAATAAAGCCGACTCTTAGTCAACTAGAGTAGAGTGAAACCAAGTTTCTGAAATCAGCCCATTTGCCTAAGATGACCCAACACCCAAGGTGTGTTGGGTCCATTAGAGAGACCACCTTGAGTCCAAAATGGCTTCCATCCCAAACAGACGATCATACTTGTGTGTTTAAATTTGAAGAATGTATATGTCATTTTGCAAACTATTGTCCCTTGGGGTTGGGGGGTTTATTTTTACCTCTCTAGTCAAAAAAGGATCTTCACAAGCTATCATTCCATCCAAAAGGTGTTGGCATTTGGTAATGACAAGAAGTTCAAGAAGGAAGGACCCTCCATAAAGGCTTAGTTTAGGATTGTACCCCTGCGTGGGACTGATTGTTTATATCCCTGTTCCCTCATTTTGTATCCCTATTTGATTTATTCATAAAATCTGTATATAACATTTTTTGGGGGGCAATAGAATGTTTTCAAATGACGTAATACATTCTTCAAATCGCTAGGCCTACCCTTGGCACAAAAGGGTCACATATATTATATAAGACACACAATAATTGTTTGAATGCTACATGATATATAACTGTTTTGTGTGATATGTTACATTATCCATTGTGAACGTGAGCTAACACCTTTACATTTTGAGTAACCTTTTTTCTTTTTAAGCGAGAGGCTAAATTGTGTCGAAAATCACACTTGCTCACTAAGAACAAACCTAATTCAATCTCTAAAAAGTCAGAAACGTATTTGGAGGTCATTGCATGCCCGAAGTTGCAAAGGATAGGACTCGTAAAATTTGAGTCTTTGTATTTCACAAAACATTACTACCCAATCAACAAGACAAATCAGGGGAGTCTTTGACTATGAAGTCACACTCATCAATTATTTATTTTTCATGATGGCCCTGCTTTCACGCATTTCTCATATTTTTACAGAAAAATCATCCCCGACAAAAGTCGGGGATGGTTATAACAATACATGATTCTCGTGAATAATTGAGAAAACACACAGTCCCAAGAGACAATCAAGAAAGAATACATCAAGTGGTTGTTGTAAAAATTAGGAGGCCACATTCATATACAACCTCCTGAAATACATTGAGAAAAAAAAATTAAGATAGGTTTCCTTATCAACAGTTGAGAGTATACAAAGCAAATTAGTACAAACAAATAGACGACACTTCCTGGCTATATATGTTAGCGGCACCAGACTTATGAGGAATCACTCCGAGTTTATCTAAATCTTTAAATTATTTTATGCCTTATCTGAAAGAACTAGGCGAACATGATTCTCATCTCGGTGATATATGTAGGCAACCCTTCTGGGGTTCAGTATTCATTATTTAAAATTTCAAAAAAAATATTGTGTGCTTATATTTTATGCCTTATCTGAACGAACTACACGAACCTGATTCTCATGTTGGTGAGCTACATAGGTAGCCCTTTTTGGGTTCGGTATTCATTCTTTTAAATTTCAAAAAAAAACTATTGTGTGCATATATTTTATGCCTTATCTAAACGAACTATGCGAACTTGATTCTCATTTCGGTGAGATACGTAGGCAGCCCTTCTTGGGTTCGGTATTCATTCTTTTAAAATAAAAAAAATTATGTAAATATTGTAAGAGTAATGTCTTCAGCTCAATTGGGACCAATGCAGTTAGGAGCATGTAGAAATATTTGATATGATGTATAGGACTGACTTGTGGTAAACCATAAATTCTTTTGGTACCTCTCACTTGTTCTTTTGAAATACTTGAAAATTCTCTTGCAAGAATTCAAGATAAGAAATAAACCAACTTTATGATTTCATGTGCATGGTGTGGTGAGCTTTTAGATTAAAATTCAATTGCATCGCATTGTTGATCTAGAACTTGGCCTGAATTTTTGTCGAGTCAAAATCCTGAGTAACATTTGGTTTGGGAAATTATTTTAGGCCTTCTCTGACCCGATTGTGCCTTTAAAAGCCTACCAAATGACATTAATCCCTAGTTTTTCCCACTTTGAGCCTGAGGCCTTTTCTTTGGACTACCACATCTTAGTCATTACCCCTCTGAGTGCTTACATGCACTATCCCTCTCTTGGTCCAACCTTTTTGAGTGCACCAAAGATGTACAAATTAAAAGACAAGATCTGGGTTTGAAGTTGCCAAAGGCAAATGATATAAAGTCTCCCAATGTCAAGGAAGCAAAAATGACTTCTAGAGAAAGAAAAAAACGTTGAAAGAAATAAAGAAAGACAAAAATAGTCCTACAAGGTCAATGAAAGAGAAGAAGGAAAATACTCCAAAAAAGGAGAAAACTTCAAAAGAAAGGGGTGAAAAAGGAAAAGCTCCAACAAAGGACTCAAAAGAAGTCAAAACAAAACAAAAGGAAAAAAAGCTTCCATAAATAAGGATTTTAAAGATATCGTAACAAAAGAAACGGACGACAAAGAGGATCAGACGCCAAAGGCATATCAATTGTCAAAAGCACAAATTTACTGTGACACTCAACGAGGGATTAAGTCAATCTTATCCCAAATAAATTTCCTATCCATCCCTAAGCCTACATTAAAAGCCAATGACAAGCCCTACATGATCTCGTTCCAATTGTTCTGATAACTTTCAACTACACCTCTTATAATTCAATGAGTAGGCGGTCGCTAGTAAGTATAAACCCAATGAAGAGTTTGGGTTGATCCCACGAGGAGTGTAGGTAAAAGTAAGTAAAATGAAGCATAATGTAAATCTTAAAATTTTAATTATCAATAATGAGAGGGTTTAGTAACCAATTATAACGCAATGATCAACACGGGGTTTTACCAATTAGAGATGGAACCTTAGGAGTGTGTGGGTGATCAATTATCAATTTAGCTGATGGGTAAATTACCAATTGTTATAAGTTTTCGAATCTTAATGGGTTGGATAGATTAAGGCTATAGTAGCTATTTTTCAATCAGCCATCATGCATCAAGTGAGTTCTTACGAACCTCAACAAGCGTAACATTACAAAATAATATAATTCGTTAATTCATCCCACTTTTACAAGCTAGGGAGCAAAGACAGCAGTCTAAACAATTTTCAATTGCAAATTCCACTCTAATGCTTCTTTTGCAAGCAAACATAGAGATCTACGCTAAATCTAACTTTGTAACTTCTAACCATAATTGAAAACACGAATTCACAACTGAACCCATTTCAATTCAACATTAAATTCAACAATTAGCAATACCCATAAGCTAATTAGACAATTGATCACATATTCACACCTCTAAGGAGTTGGAGTTTTAGCTACTCATAGCAAAAGAGAACAAATCGTTACCAAAGAGATTCTCCTTTGATGAACAAAGTCTTCATAGATCGAATGCTAAAAATTAGAATTTCACCAAAAGTCTCAAGATGTAAAACCACACAAGAATTGTTCCAAAAAATGTCCAAAGTAAAAAGTTCTACTTGGTCTAGCTTAACTAATGCCTTCTCCCTTTTCAAAAAATCAATTTATACTTCCACAGAAATTTCACACATTTCAACATGTGGGTCAAATAGGTGAGATAAGTCGGGCTCACCATACCATTCGATGATTCACCCAATTGTTCCTTCTTGCCCTCTTGAACTTGATTTCAGCACCATCTTGTTCTGTTACTTTGGGCAATTTGAGTCGAGCTTGCCTTTCTGATCGGCGCATCATCGATATGCTCCTAGGCTCGCTGAGTTGACATGCTTCCTTAGACAATTTGCTAGAAATTTGGGCAAGCTGTAGACTCACTCGGCAAGTCACCAAGTGGCATTTTGTGAGCTCCAGCCTCTTTTCCTTCAAGTTTTCCAGCTTTTTCGCTTCTTCCTGCAACATGATGCCCTTGACTTTTTCTCAAGCCTCCCTGGATGCATAAAAATAATTTAATATTAGTTTTGTGCACAAACTAGGCATTGAGGACACCAAATCATCAAAAATCAAGCCTTAAATGAGTCAAAATTCCCTACTCATCAACACCCCAACTTAAACTTTTGCTTGTCCTTAAGTAAATCATGAAATCAATCAGTTCAACAGGGGTGTCTACAAACAGTGCTCCTTGAGAATGAAATGAGAACGCACACAAGGATCAATTCAAACCTGCAATGCTCAAATGTATACTCAAAGTTTCAAATTTTGACTATTCATCATCAATTAGTGTTCATGCTCACAAATGCTCACTTTAAATGAAAATTCATGCCCAACAAAACTATTTGAATGCCCTCACATCAAGAATGATTTCATGATGTCATAAAGCTAATCAAAGATCATCATTAAGGAATCAAAACAACGCTCACACTCCCAAATGAGAAAAACATGCACAACTTTACCCATAGGCTTGCCCGTATTTTCTAACCAACATACACAACACTCATGTAGGATCAAAAAGACCTTTCAAGGCTTGTAATGAGGTTGAGGTTCAGGGTATGATCATTTTGGCTTAGTGACTCTACCTGCATGAAGCATGGTTCCAATTTCACTTCTTTTCCTTTTCTTTCATACTTTTCAAATTCCCAACTCATCCTTGGTCTATTAATAACACACAAAATATTTTTGACATTCCCTTTTCATATTTCCACAACAACACACAAAGGCACAATTTTGTTCGAATCTTTTCTTTCTTTTCTTTTCATCACTTTTCTTTTCTCTTTTTCTCTTATTCTCTTCTTTTTTAATATGGAGGGGGTTCCATATTTGTCACACATATCTTTCCAAGGATCGAGTTCATAGACTTCTAGCTCAATTTCTTTCTTCATTCTTACCACACCCCCAACTTAGGCTTTTGGCCTAAGTTGGCTATTCAAATAAACCAATGCTTCACGAAGGTTATAGGTGGGAAATACATTGCCATTTTAATTAATCGGCTGAAATCATTGCATTCGTGTTTCAACCAAAGAAAAGGATAGGCTCAAATGGTGTCAAGCTAGGTTCACACACTCACAAGGTGGTCATACAACGGTATAGCAATTAGGTCCACTCTTAAAAATTCATGCCTAAGATCATTTCCTTTATTTATCAATGATAATCAATTGGACCAACGGGGTAAGTTCTAGATATCATCATACACACCTTTCAAGTAAAGTTTACCACACATGGCAGCTAAACACAGTTGTGGATCAGAACTCTACGAGTCAAGCTTGCGTGCAACGTTCATTGTAAGACTCTCTTTGACATTCAACTTGTCACAATGAGATGCTAAGAGTTCACACAAGACTATACAACTCAAATTACCTCATTGTACTCACACAAACATATCGTTCATCAAGAGAACTATTCAATCTATTGATATTGATCACAAACAACACTCAAATGTACAAAAGAACATCCACCAATCATTCAAATTGCCCACATTCATCAACAATCATAAATAGAGAGAGAGAAGTCGACATTCATTTCAAAGCAAAATAGCAACATCAGTCATAACATCATAACACAATAAAAGTCATAATACCAAAACAAAACATTCAAACATAAAATCAAATAGGGCAGGACTAAATGCCTTCTCCCCACCAAAAAGAGTACGCAATGTCCTCAATGAGAAATAAAATAAAAACATCAGCAGAAAGAAAGGAATGGAGTGCAAAGAAAAATCCCCCTATACAACTAAGTCGGAGGTGGTGGTCTCTAGGTGTGGTGGCCTCAACTTGGGCATTAGTGCCCGGCTCATCTGCAGCTGTAGTCTTGGTGCCACTCGAACCAACCATCGATGTATCCCGTAGAGAAGCCACAGTAGTAGCCCTCATCATGTCACCCTCCAGATCCTCTAAGTCGGCATAAACCTCTCGCTCTCGAGCCAACTCCTCCTCATTTGTCTCTGGGCTATACGCCTCCATGGACTCAGCAATGGCAGTAGTGGATCCGGTGGTGGTAGGTGGAGGGAACTTAGAAGTAGGGACCTCGGGAACATCAACGCTACCCCACAACATGGTTATATCTGTGGACTTCAACTCGTCATCCTGGCATAGTCCATCAATGTCAGCCTTCACGATTGTCAACTCTGTAGTACTTCCCTCCTTCTTCTCACACTCCTCAACTCAAGTGGTGAGGGCATCCAAAGCCAACCCATGATCCGTGATCACTCGGCGCTAATCCTCTAACTCCATCTAATGGGAGCAAGTGCCGTAGCTATGGTACGCTTAATCAAATTTGGAACAGATGCCTCGACTCACAAAGCCCGCACATCAGTCGAATGGGCAAGGTGACCCATCTTTATAATCATGGCATGTGTCAATGGGAGGGAGCCTGGAACGGGGGCAGGTGTAGGGATAGAGGAAGAAGTGGGACCATGCGCAAAAATAGTAGAAACTTCAGGGCAGGTATACCGGACTACTCAAATGTGGGAGGAGGAGAGCTGGTCTCCATAGCACCGACATCCACAGTTGGGGAAGTATCTACTGGGTGCCTCTTTCTCTTATCCGCCTCATCCTTTAGGTACTCTACCTCAATTCTCTAATTGTCACAAGACGAGGTCGGAGTGACCTCAACATTCGTCTTAGTCTCGAAAGGTACACCGACACACTGAGATAACTCATTAAGCAAGATCGGAAAGGGCAGGGATGTCTGGTTTTGATTCACCCGCATCAATATCTCCTGCTCAATGATGGAAGCTAGATTTCGCATATGGCGATCCATGATACATCCTAGCAATGCAACCTTTGGATGCCAGATGATGGATTCGTCCTGAGACGGCATGAGAGTGCTGCTGATAAACTCAAACCAATACCTCGCGGCAATGTTCAGGTCATTCATCTTTATGATAGCACCCGCCTCGAGCCACGGAGGTGTGCATCACTAAGCAATGGGGCTAACCACCCCTTTAAATCATCCAGAGTCTTCGTCTTGATCTTGTCAGCTAATGAATGCCGAATTCAGACTGTGTAGTCGAGTACATCATTTATCTCAGTCTGGCTGCACTACACCATCTTGCCCCGAACCATGACAATGTCTACCGGTGCCTGTGCCTGAGCCTTCTTCTTCCCCTTGGGGATCAAATCAGCATAAGCCGCATAGAATTCTCGGACCCAAGTATGCACGTATGGGCTCCGAGTCTTTGTGAACAATTAGAACTTGTGGTATCTCAATGTGTCTCACACCTACAGATACCTTTCCACCACACCATCCGTGGACAACCTTTTCTCCTCGAGGATTGTTCGTAAACCCTCAGCCTTCAATCTATTTATCGACCTCGGAGGATTAACCGGGGACTGGGGAACAAGGACTGTAGCTGGGACTGGAACTGGAATAGCTGGGGGATCAGATGGGGCTACCGGAGTTGAACTTGTCGCCAAAGGGTCATGAGCTACCTTAGAATGCAGCTCGGATCGCTTCCGTTTAATCAACTTCACAATAGAAGCTCCAGATTTCTCAACCCCGTCACCCTCGGAACAAGAGGATGTGAACTGTATCGAGCTGTCATCACTCTCTAAACCAGAACTCTCAATAACCTGTTGCTTGCCCTTCCTCTTAACCATTGAAGTTTGAGGGTTAGGGGGTCAGGGTAGTTGAACCTCCGAAGCTATTTCTACCCCTTTCACTCTCTTTCAGGGTGGTGGTCCTTGAGCGGGAACTTTAGGTCGAGCCATACCTGTGCAGACACACACAAACACAAGATTCGATCAAAACATGTTAGAAAACCAACATCACAGAAAAATATGCAGAAAGAATCACCAAATGAGTTAGTAAGTCTTCGAACGAGTCGGTGATTTGCCGAATCTATTTGGCGAGCAACGAAGGCGTCGCTAAACGTTCCAAAGAGAAATCAGGAAAAAATGAAGGTCAAAAGGGTGATAACGCCGAGTTGACCCTCAGCTCGCTGAAATTTCTAAGAGATCCATCCTACTGGCTGTCGAAGGGGCGATGCAGTTCGACGATAATGGGGGCAATTTGGTGACTCGCCAAGTAGTCCAATCCCCTCACCTTTCCATATTTTGTCTGAAATATGACTCAAACCTAATAAAACCAACAAATGTTATTCAAACAACTAAAAATAAAACTAGGGTTAACTCCTAAGAAGCACCTTATTTGACGTTGTGGCACGACATGGACATTCCTTCAAGCATCATCCAAATACACCACATCAATCAACGTCACATTGGGACACTCTCCAAAGTAAAGCTTAAGTCATTGTCCATTCACCTTGAACACCGACCCATTTTCATTTTCAACATCAATTGCCCCTTTTCAAACACACGATTCACCTTAAATGGACTCGACTATTTAGACTTGAGTTTTCCTTGGTAGAGTCTCAAACGAGAGTTATAGAGTAACACACAATCACCCACTTTAAACTCGCGACGAAAGATGTTGGCATCATACCACTTCTTTATTTTTTCCTTATAAAGAACTGAACTCTCGAAGGCACGAAGCCAAAAGTCTTCCAAAGCATGGAGTTGGGCAACACGATCCTTGGATGCATCCTCCCAATTCAGGTTCATCAACTTCAAGGCCCATAATGCCTTATGCTCAAGTTCAACCGGCAGATGACAAGCTTTACCAAATACCAATTGATATGGGGACATTCCAATCAGAGTCTTGAATGCGGTTCTATACGCCAAAAGGGCATCATCTAACTTCCGGGACCAATCGGATCAATTTGCATTATCTGTCCTGGCCAAGATCCCTTTAATCTCCCGATTTGACACTTTCACTTGTCCACTTGTTTGCGGATGGTAAGGGGTAGCAACCTTATGCTTGACACCATATTTACTCAGTAAAGATGCAAAAATTCGGTTGCAAAAATTAGAACCCCCAATACTAATAATTGCACGCAGGGTGCCAAACCTTGTGAAAATGTACCACTTGAGAAAAGTTGCAACACTTCTTCCTTCGTTGTTAGGTAATGACACAACCTATACCCATTAGAGACGTAGTCAACAGCCACTAAGATATATTTGTTCCCATAAGAACTCACAAAAGGGCCCATGAAGTTGATTCCCCATATGTCAAACAACTCAACCTCTATGATAGGAGTAAGAGGGAGTTGATGCCATCGCGATACTCCTCCTTGATTTTGACATTGAACGCACTTTCTGACAAAGGATTTCGTATCTTGATACAACGTCGGCCAATAATAACCACTTTGAAAAACATTAGCAGCTATACACACCTCACTGTGATGTCCACGAACCGGTGACACATGGCAAGCATTAAGAATGGCATCTACCTCAACCTCCGGAACACATCATCTAATTAAATGATCAGTACACTCCTGAAATAGATAAGGTTCATCCCATAAATATTTCTTCACATCAAAAAAGAATCTCCTGCGTTGGTAAAATTTCAGCCTATCGAGAAGAATTCCACATACCAAATAATTTGCAAAATCAGCATACCAAGGAGTGGCACCCGTTAACACAATCATCACTGACTCATCGGGGAAAGCATCTTCAATATCTCTTTCATCGGATACAACCACACTGGTTTCAAGCCTCGATAAATGGTCTGCCACTTGATTCTCACACCATTTTCGATCTTTGACTTCAGAGTCGAACTCCTGCAACAATTGTACCCATCGAATCAATCTTGGTTTTGCATCCTTCTTGGCAATCAAGTAATGTATAGCTCCATGGTTGGTGTGTACCACTACCTTGGTTCCCAACAAATAGGCTCTAAACTTTTACAAAGCATGCACCACAACCAATAATTCTCGTTCAATGACGGCGTAGTTCTTTTGAGCTACATTCACGGTCTTGCTTGCATAATAGACCTGGTGAAACAACTTACCTTTGCATTGGCGAAGAACATCACCCAAAGCCACACAACTAGCATCACACATTAACTCAAATGAGATGCTCCAATCTGGAGCAACGATGATCGACACCGACACTAAGTTCTCTTTTAGACACACGAATGCATTCATACAAGCTTCATCAAACTCAAATACATTTTCTTTTTCGAGTAGCTTGCAAAGAGGATGATCTATCTATGAGAAGTCTTTTATGAACCTCTGGTAGAAACCTGCATGGCCCAAGAAACTTATAACACCTTTAACCGATATATGAGAATGTAACTTGGCAATAACTTCAACCTTAGCTTGATCCACTTGTATATCGTCTCTCAAAATTTTGTTCCCCAACACAATACCTTATTTGACCATGAAGTGACATTTTTCCCAATTGAGAACAAGATTTGTTTCAACACATCTTTGCAAAACTCTACCAAGGTGCTCAAGGCATGCTTCAAATGTATCCCCCACAACTGAGAAATCATCCATGAAAACTTCCATCGAGTCTTCCACCATGTTAGCAAAAATAGAGAGCATACACCTTTAACACGTTGTCAGTGCACTACACAACCCAGAAGGCATTCTATTAAAAGCAAACGTTCCATAAGGGCATGTGAAAGTAGTCTTGTCTTGATCTTCAGGTGCAATGGAGAATTTGTTATAACCAGAGTACCCATCCAAAAAGCAATACCATCCACGACCCATCAATCTATCAAGCATCTGGTCCATAAAGGGCATTGGAAAGTGATCTTTGTCAGTACTCGCATTTAAATTTTGATAGTCCATACTTACACGCCAATCGATAACCAGTTGAATTGGCACAAGTTCACCTTTTTCATTCGGGACCACAGTCATACCACCTTTCTTTTGAACGCATTGAATGAGGCTCACCCGCTTGCTATCTGCAATAGGGTAGACCACTCCCACGTCAAGCCACTTGATGATCTCTTTCTTGACAACCTCTTGCATTGGAGGGTTCAACCTCCTTTGATGTTCAACTCTTGGTTTACAATCACCATCCAATTGAATCTTGTGGGTGCAAATACCCAGAGGAATTCCCAAAATGTTAGCAATCGTCCACCATACAACTTTGATAAACCTTTTTAACACACTAACAAGGGCCTGAGTTTGCGATTCAAGCAAGTCCGTAGCAATAATCAAGGGCAATGGGTTGTTAGCTCCCAAGAACAAATAACGAATGTGCGGAGGAAGTACCTTCAACTCAAGCATTGGTGGCTCTTCAATGGATGGTTTTGCGGGGGGACTTACCCTATTCTTCAAATCGATATCAAGCTTCAAAGGTTTTTGAATAAGATCCTAAACCCGATAGAGCAGCCACCACCTTATCATAATCTTGAATATCTCCCCCGTCGTAATTTAATAGGATGGTAGCCAAAGATTCACAAACACATGAAATGTCACCCACACTAGCAACCGCTTCATCAATCACATCAATAGCCAATAACACGTGGAGATCACACGGGTGCTTCATAGATTTGCATATGTTGAAAGTGACTTCCTCATCATTTACTCAAAATTTCAAATCACCACTTTCTACATCAATAAGAGCTCTCCCGGTAGCCAAACATGGCCTACCAAGAAAGATAGGAACCTCGGCATCAATCTTGCAATCAAGAATTACAAAATCAGCCAGAAATATAAACTTGTCCACCTTCACCAAATTATCATAGAGAATGCCAATAGGACGCTTGATAGATCGATCAGCCATAAGAAGACGCATAGTCGTTGACTTAGGCTTATCCAACCCAAGTTGCTTTTAAATGGCGTAGGGCATCAAATTGATACATTCCCCCAAATCACACAAAGCCTTAGTAAATTGAAACATCCCTATAGTGCAAGGGATCGTGAATGCCCCTGGATCATCCTTCTTGACAACAACATTTGACATAATTGCACTACAACTATAGGACACTTCAATCGTTTCGAAATCCATGCTTTGCTTCTTTGTGAAAAACTCCTTCATAAACTTTGCATAACCCGACACCTCTAACAATGCCTCCACCAATGGAAGAATAATATAAAGAGTTTTAAAGACGGAGAGGAAATTTTTGAACTTGGCATCATCGTCCCTTTTCTTCAATCCTTGAGGAAATGGTGGAGTAATTTTAGGCAATGACTTTTGAGGTGCTGAGGGAGGAGCAACCTCCACCTTTGACTTCTTATCTTCACTAGCCACACTATCTTTTGGCGCATCATCAACCTCATTGTAAGTGTCATTGTTCAATTCTTTGGCAAGTCCATCATCCTAAAAAACAACATGTTTCCTTTTACTTGGACCCTCTTTGTCATCAATTTGCACATCACTTCCCACAATCTTACCACTCTGGGTCGAAATTGCCATGCATTGGGCATTTTCATTCTTTTGATTCGCCAAGGTATCACTCGGAAGACCCCCTTTTGGTCTTGGATTTAAGTGTGCCGAGATTTGACCCATTTGGGTCTCAAGTTGTTTGATGGAAATCGAATGAGAGGTCACCGTTTGGTTCAACGAAGAAAAATCATCTTTCATCTCCTTGAGCACTTTGTCCGACCCTTCTACCTTGTTTAGAATATGGGAAAGCATATCCTCGATTCGAAAACTTTTGGGATCAGCATGGGGTTCCTTCGGCTTTGGGCGATCATGATGAGGTATGTAACGATCTCTGTCACCATCCAAATCTCTCCAATTTGTACCCCTATCACGCCATTCTCAATCTCCATCTCTCCAACCACCATCACAATCTTTGTTCCAACCTTGATTCTCGCCCGGCCTTGGATAGCTCGGACGAGAACCCACCACTTGGTTCGACAAAATCTTTACCTCTTTATTGTACATAGCTTCAAATTGTACATCATCCGGACTCAATCCACTATTGGCGCCAACCTCATTCACAGCCTTATTGCCACCACCCATGACATGTTTAGTCAACAAATCCATTTGGGTCATCATTTTGTCTATGTTCTCATCACGCTCTTGATTCTTCTCCATTTGTTCTTTAGTTAGACCAATATTGACAGGTGACACTTGATCCTCTCTCGTGTGCCATGCTTGATTTATTTTAGTCATCTAATCAAGCAAAGCAGATGCCACAGCAAAATATTTTCTCATGATTCCACCCCGGATAAGATGATCAGTAATAGCCTTGTTGATGGAATCGAGACTTCGGTAGAAATATTACAAGAGCACAGTTTTCAGTAAGCCGTGCGTAGGACATTGAAGAAGCAGCTTTTGAAACCTCAACCATGTTTCCTGAATAAGTTCACCGTCAATACACTTGAAAATTTGAATGCCATCCCGCAGCTTCACCATCTTCGAGGGAGGGAAGAAACATTCAAGGAACGTCTCTGTGAAATCCGCCCAAGAAGTGATTGAGTCTCTTGGTAGTTCAGCCAACCACTTCGTTGCTTCCCCTTCCAGAGAAAAAGGAAACAAGCGAAGTTGAATTTACCCTAGGCAGATGTTCTTGAATGAGAAAGGGCCACACACATCAAAAAATTTTCGAATGTAGTCATGGGGATCCTCAAGAGAAAGTCCCCCAAAGAACCCTTTTATCTACAACTGCAGAAGCATAGTTCCGGTCACATGGAATATAGCATTGCCCTCAGCTGGGGGCAATTGAATAGCTCCAGCGCTTCCCACTTGATCAACATTAAAATCATTCATGTTTCCTGTGTCGTCATTGCGCCCAATAACACTAGAAGCTTCACTTCCATGGGCACTCATTTCTTCACCTGCTGAAGAAAAAAATCGAAAATACTAATAAGTAAATTTTACTACAACAAAATTAGTTCACTAAAACACTTCAATAAAAGAATTCTAAATGCCACTCCCCGGCAATGTCACTATTTTTTATAACACTCAATTACACCTCTTATAATTCAAGGAGTAGGCGGTCGCTAGCAAGTATAAACCCAATGAAGAGTTGGAGTCGATCCCACGAGGAGTGTTCTACTAAATAATTCAACTACAAAGTACTATAGTGATATAATCTTTTGTAGGTAAAAGTAAGTAAAATGAAGCATAATGTAAATCTTCAAATTTTAATTATCAATAATGAGAGAGTTTAGTAACCAATTATAACGCAACGATCAATAGGGGGTTTTACCAATTAGAGATGGAATCTTAGGAGTGTTTGGGTGATCAATTATCAATTTCGCTGATGGGTAATTACCAATTGCTATAAGTTGTTGAATCTTAATGGGTAGGATAGATTAAGGCTATAATAGCTATTTTTTAATTAGCCATCATGCATCAAGTGAGTTCTTACGAACCTCAACAAGCATAACATTACAAAACAATCTAATTCCTTAATTCATCCAACTTTTACAAGATAGGGAGCAAAGACAACAGTCTAAATAATTATCAATTGGAAATTTCACTCTAATGCTTCCTTTGCAAGCAAACATAGAGATCTACGCTAAATCTGAATTTGCAACTTCAGACCATAATTGAAAACACGAATTCACAACAGAACCCATTTCAATTCAACATTAAATTCAGTAATTAGCAATATCCATAAGCTAATTAGACAATTGATCACAGATTCACACCCCTAAGGAGTTGGGGTTTTAGCTACTCATAGCAAAAGAGAAGAAATCGTTACCAAAGAGATTCTCCATTGATGAACAAAGTCTTCAAAGTTTGAATGCTACAAATTAGAATTACACCCAAAGTCTCAAGATATAAAAACCACACCAAAATTATTCCAAAAAATATTCAAAGTAAAAGTTCTTCTTGGTCTAGCTTAACTGATGCCTTCTCCCTTTTCAAAAAATTAATTTATACTTCCACAGAAATTTCACACATTTCAGCATGTGGGTAAAATCGGCGAGATAAGTCGGGCTCGCCGAACCATTCGATGATTCGCCCAACTGTTCCTTCTCGCTCTCTTGAACTTTATTCCAGCACCATCTTATTCTTTTACTTTGGGCGATCTGAGTCGAGCTCGCCTTTTTGATCGGTGCGTCACCGATATGCTCCTAGGCTCACTGAGTTGACATACTTCCTTAGACAGCTCACTAGAAATTTGGGTGAGCTGCAGGCTCATTCGATGAGTCACCGAGTGGTATTATGTGAGCTCCAGCCTCTTTTTCTTCAAGCTTTCTAGCTTTTTTGCTTCTTTTGTAACATGATCCCCTTGCCTTGTTCTCAAGCCTCCCTGGCTGCATATAAATAATTTAATATCAGTTTTGCGCACAAACTAGGCATTTAGGACACCAAATCGATAAAAATCAAGCCTTAAATGAGTCAAAATTCTTGACTCATCATGTTATCACATTAGTGGAGATTTACATAAGGGCCAAGCATATGGTATCACAGTTGCATGTGTTGAACATTCTTGTGAATGTGAGTGTGAGTGAACTTTAAAAAAAGTCCTCAAATCAGACACTTCAAATATGTGTGAAAATAGGACTTTCCTTCGTTGTGAGGGCACTTGAAACATGAGGATTGGTATGATTCAAAACCTTTATTTGAAGCAAGATGGACAAATCTTGTTGATACTTAAGTATGTTTGAGGTACCAATTGAATATGTAGGAATTACCTTGAATTTAATCTTAGTTATATAAAAAAAGAGATTTACATGCAATCCTAACTGTTGGTACCAATAGTAGTCAAGATTTGACTATCTTTTTACATTCTTTATTTTTTTTTTTAAAAAAAGGTGAGCAAGCATCCACCCTTAATATTTTTCAAATTATTTTTTTATTCTTTTCTTTAAAATAAATTGGCATTTTCTTTTAATACGTGTTCATTCATTGTAAAATGTGATATAATTCCGTTATTGTGAGACACATATTTTTTACTTCATTGGGTCGTCCGTCCCAAAATGTGACATATCTTTTGTCTTTAGGTTTTGAATATTATAAAGAATATTATTTTCCTATTTTTTCATGTTCATATTATACATTTTCTACCGATGATCTTGTCTCAAATTTTGTAATATTCATCATTAACAAGATATGTAGGCCTCACAGCGACAATCATGTACCTCGTGTGATTTTCATTTCTCATTATAATAGAAACTGAGAGAGAATTTTTGAGAAGATCTCAAAATCTCACAATAAAAATGCTATCTTCAACAAGTCAAGATTGGAGATCATTGTGAGATTTGCCAAAAGTTCTAACTGGGACATAATAATTGAGGAAGACCACAAAAATTCCATCAACTACTGTCAGAAGTTTGATAGTCAACTTCAAAATCTCAAGCATTGCCATAATGAAGCAAAATTAATTCGGGATGTGAGCCACCGGGCCCTCGTACAAATTCCCCAATAAGACATGAGTCACAATAAACACAAAGTGTTCAAGAGCAAAATGATGGTTGCTCACATGTGTCAAAGTGATCAGGCATATTCTACATATTTTCTTTTAAAGAATCTTTTCTCAAGGTTTCTTTACTAAGTCGCTAGCTAAGGCGACATCGTGTCTACGAATCGTTCCTTTTCGAGTACAGGAACAGGCGAAAGCATCGAGAGGATGACACGTTCAAGATGCACGAGCCATCCACCTCGTTATAGTGGACACATTGAGTCATCGACCTCGTTATAGTGAAAAATTATCGAATCATTCATCATTGTATTTTCATTTGCCGAGAGAACCATTGCATTTTTCATTTGCCGAAAGGGCCATTGTATTTTTAATTTGCCGAGAGGGCCATTGAATTTTTCATTAGCTGAGAAGGCCATTGCATTTTTCATTTGCCGAGAGGGCAATTGCATTTTTAATTTGCCGAGAGGGTCATTGCATTTTTCATTTTCCATGAGGCCATTGCATTTTTCATTTGCCGAGAGAGCCATTGCATTTTTCATTTGCCGAGAGAGCCATTGCATTTTTCATTTGCCGAGAGGGCCATTGTATTTTTCATTTGCTGAGAGGTCCATTGAAGTTTCTTTCACCGAGAAGGACATTGCATAATTAATCAGAGGAGGATGACTTTGAAGGATATTTTAAAATCGCATCTACTCGGAGGTTAAGGATGTGCACCATATCTATTCCACGTTGAAGTCGGAGGAGGCTGACATTGAAATATATTTTTAAGTCACATCTATTCAAAGGTGAAGGATGTGCACCCTATCTATTCCATGTTGAAGTCGGAGGAGATTGACATTGAAAGATATTTTTAAGTCGCATCTATTCGGTCGTGAAAGATGTGCACCCTATCTATTCCACGTTGAAGTCGGAGGAGGCTGACGTTGAAATATATTATTTTTAAATTGCATCTTTTCGAAGTTGAAGCATGTGCACCCTATCTATTCTACGTTGAAGTCGGAGGAGGCTAGCTTGAAGGATATTTATATTACATAAGCGGAAATAGCAGTGTTCTCACATGTCGTACCATTGGGCATGCATTTATTTTTCCCAAAGATCCTACCGATGGATTGTTTTTATTCATCCTACTGATGGACATGCATTTATATCCAATTGATGGATCATATTTATTTGTTCTACCGATGG
Source organism: Solanum appendiculatum (assembly GCA_018342035.1). Classification (NCBI taxonomy): domain Eukaryota; kingdom Viridiplantae; phylum Streptophyta; class Magnoliopsida; order Solanales; family Solanaceae; genus Solanum; species Solanum appendiculatum. The sequence continues at coordinate 101,087 of JAGDQO010001315.1, forward strand.
ATATGCACTCATATCCTATCGATGAATCATTTTCAATCATCCTATCGATGGACATGCATTCATATCTTACCGATGGATCATTTTCATTCGTCTTATCAATTGACATGCATTTATATCCTGCCGACGGATCAATACATATCTTATAGATTATTCTCATGCATCCTACCAATGGACATGCATTTATTTTGCCAAATATCCTTTCAATGGATTCACATTTGTCCTATCAAATGGACTGACAATCATTTTGTCACCACACTCACATCATGTCGATGGATATGTTTGTCCTTTTAATAAATTCACACCACGCTTCAACATCAGACGAAGGTTGTCAACATGCATGAATTTTGAAGCCAAAATGACTTTGAATCACCAAGACAATAATGTATCAACAAAAACATGCAAAGAAGAAAGTAGAAAGTATCGTAAGGGATGCTACCTTTTCTTTCTTTAATTTATGCTCTACTAATGAGTTTTATCATTATTTTTTTGAGAACATCCAAGAGGATACTTTTTCAATTAAGCCACAGGTGTGGACTACGTAAACAATGGCGCAATACAACATGCAACTTTTTTGGAAGCAAGTTGAGGAGCGACCTCCATCACATTCAAACCACACTTTTATATGAAGGTCATGTGTTAGGCCAAAATTGGATTTGTCAATTTTTCTTTGTCCATGATTTTTTTCATCAATCATATCCAACAAAAGGGACAGCTGTTGACATCCAATTTTGGCCTAACAGTTTTAAAATTCATACTTTTAAGTTTTATTCTTTCAATAGTTCAAAAAATATATTTTATAATTTTAAATAAGTTTATTGATACTTATCCTTATTTTTCTAAATTTTAGGATTTTTCTTAGTTAATTTTAGTTATATTATTTTTGGTCACAGTCGATTAAATATGTTCGATTATTTGTTTAATTTGATTAAATCATTACTTTTGTTAAATTACATTTTTTTACATATCATTCATTTTATTTGTTACATTTGTTAATATTCATTTTATTATTTTTTGCGCAGTCTAGAAATTCATTCAAATATGGATAAGATTGTATACACAGATATTTTATTAATCGGTGGTTTTGGCCCACGGTTTTAAGATAATGGTATTGTACTATATGTGGTCTTCGATTTTCTATTTAAATAATAGCTTAGTCATTAAGTTAGGTGTTGTGGATAAGATTTTAGGGGTAATTTTATAATTTTTTATTGTTTAATAAATTCTTTAAGTGTTCTTATTTTTCCGATTACAAGTTTACCGGAGCTCCGTCGGAATCCGGCAAGTCCACCGAAAAACTCCCATTTTTGTATATTTTTTGCTTTCTTTTCCTGTGAAAAACCACAAACTAGACCTCAATCCATCTAGCCGCCCACCATAAACGAGCAAAACCCCAACCCACCATTAATTCCGGAGACTTCAAGCTCCACCGGAGCAGCAAACATTAACGACCACCATCAGTCCTCTCTCCACCTTCAAACCACCAACAATAAGCTACCAAACAGCAGCCAACAACCACCAATATAGAAACCTCCATCACCAAACCACCAAACAAGGAAAAATCGACCAGAATCCAACCACCACCGGAAAATACCACCACACCAGACCAAACCTACGAAATCAAACACCCAAAATCGTGACCCACCTCCGAACAACCTCAAACAAACTCACCACGACACCAGAAACCAAAATCCCATCAAGAAACAACCAAAACCTTACCCAAGCAGCATCCAATCGCCACCAAAACATCTTCAGAAAACCTCACCGGTAACCAGATCGCGAAACCCATCTTACCTATTTTTTCTGTACCTTCCAGCGACCAATAGACCCACCAAACATGACCAATCACCTAAGATAAAACAACCATCAAAATAACGTCCAACCGCCGCGAGCTCTAAGCTCAGGTGAACAACAACGACAAACCCAGTCGCGACTCAGTTCCCTTCCCCTTTTCCCCCTTTTTTCGATCTTGTTTTTGTTTGTTTTTGCATGTCTCAAGAGAGCTCTAGCTGCAACAAACTCCAAGAAACAATGGCAAAACAACAAGCTCCGATGTTGTTTCAAAGCTTCGAAAAGCACTTATCAGTTCAAATCAACAACACAACAATTCCATGAAGCCAATCACGAATTTTGTCGGAGGTTTGAAATCCGACATTCCATTTAGTTGTTGTTTGTTCCCTTCTTTAATTTTGTTAGATGTTTTGAATATAATTTGGTCCTTTGATGAGTATTTTTTCAATTAAATTCCTTGTCCCCATCCACTACTTTGTTTTCTACGTCTATCGTCGCGAGATGTTACTGTATTCTGTCGGAAGCTATTGTTTGTGTGTATATTTTCAAATCTGGGTCGTTGTTTTTCTTTACTTAATTTTATTCATAATTTTTATTAATGCTTAATTTTTTTTTCCAGATTTAATTTTGTATATTAGTGATTGAATTAGTTAGATGTTTGTTAGGTTGATTTAGTTTTTCTTGTTTATAATGTTGTGGTATTTTTTCTATTTGAAGTCATCTTTCTTTGTTATGTGTCATTAATATATTCTGCTTTATTTATTCATTGTTGTTTTATGTTTTTTTATATTTGAATATATTCTAGTTTGTTGGTATCAATGACATGTTGTTTTTATAAGAATTGTTGAGTGATGCTACATTGCAATTTTTCGGTTACTGTTGCAGATTATTGCATTTTATTTTACATTGTCTGTTAGTTATTTTTATGCAATTTTGTGTTTGGGAAAATATCAAGTTAAAATTGACCAATGATAAAATCTCTCCGTCGGTATAATGAGGCTTCCCCATTGTTAAAAGAGGGAAATTTAGTTTAAATTTATATATTTTGTATGTTAAAATTGGCCGATTAAGAAATTACCATCGATTTCCAAGGCCTCCCATGTTCATAAGACAAATTTTTATATTTAAGTTATTATTTTATTTATTTATGTTATTTCATATTTATTTACTACTAACACTTTTACTAAGTGTGTTAACAGGTACCCCGGAGTCGCTACCCATTGAAGCTATTCCAATGACGTTCAAATGATATTTTATATTAATTAGTATGTATATTATCCACATTAGGTAAACGTAGGCCGTTTCTTATATTATTGCATTTACTTTATTATTTCTTTATATTTCATATTCATTATACTTATATATTATTTTTATCTCCTCAATTTGAAAAAATAAATTTAGTCGGGACCCACCGTTGTGGATTTTGAAGGATCCCTAATAACTTTCCTTCGGAATAACTTGAACCCTTACCTAGAATATATAGGCTTCGTGGACTTATTTTTTGCAATTATTTAATTGATTTCCTAGTTTTTCCTAAAATTAGGTGGCGTCTCTCTTAAAATTCTTTTAAATTTTAGAATTGAATTAATTATATTATTCTTTGAGTTACCACGACGTTTCACCTTATTTGAATAAAGTAGGGATGTAAACATATATACAAGATCATTCTTTGCATTCGGCACCACAATCATACCACCTTTTTTGGGAATTTATTGTATTGGACTCATCCACTTTCTATCAGCAATAGGAAACCATACCACCCTTTTTCAGAATTCAATATACCAGACTTACCCACTTGCTATCCGTAATGGGAAATACTACACCAACATCAAGCTACTTGATGATCTTCTTCTTCATCATTTCTCTCATAGGAGAAGTTAACCTCCTTTGATGCTCAATGCTCAACTTGCAATCATCAGTTAGTTGAATTTTTTAGGTGAAAACAGTGGGAGAAATCCCAAAAATATCAGTGATTGACCAGCCCAAAGCCTATAACTTCGATTTTAGCTTGATCAACTTGTATCCCTTCACCTGAAATTTTGTGCCCCAACACAATGCCTTCCTTGACCATGAAGTGACATTTCTCCCAATTGAGCACAAGGTTCATTTCAACACATCTTTGCCAGACTCTACCAAGGTGCTCAAGGCATGATTCAAATGTATCCCCCACAACTAAAAAGTCATCCATGAAGACTTCCATCAAGTTCAATACCATATCGGCAAAAATAGAGAGCATACATCATTGAAACGTCACCGGAGCATTACACAAATCGAAAGGCATCCTTTTAAAAGCAAATGTCCTAGAGGGGCATGTGAAAGTTTCCTTTTCTTGATCCTCCGGTGCTATAGATATTTGATTATAACCGGAGTAACCATCAAAAAAAGCAATACCATCCATGACCTGCCAATCTATCAAGCATCTGGTCCATAAAGGACATTGGAAAGTGATCCTTCTCGGTACATGCATTCAACTTCCTATAATCCATACATACACATCAACCGATAATCGGTCGCAATGGCACAAGCTCCTCTTTTTCATTTGGGACCACTGCCATACCACCTTTCCTTGGAATGCATTGCACGGGGCTCACCCGCTTGATATCCGCAATGGGGAAAACCAATCCCACGTCAATCCACTTGATGATCTCCTTTTTGACAAGTTCTTGCATTGGAGGGTTCAACCTCCTTTGATGCACAACACTTGGTTTACAATCGCTATACAATTGAATTTTGTGGGTGCAAATACAGGGAGGAATTTCCACAATATCTGCGATCATCCACCCAATAGCCTTGATGAACTTTTTCAACACACTGACAAGCGCTTGCGTTTTTCATTCTAGCAATTCCACAGCAATAATCATGGGCAAAGTGTTATTAGCTCCCAATGGATGTCTTCAACGCAAGCTTTGGTGGTTCTTCACTGGATGTCTTTGCAGGAGGACTTTCCCTATTCTTCAAATCGATATCAAGCTTCAAAAGGTTCTTAGGATAAGACCCTAAACCCGATAAAGCAACCACTACCTCATCATATTCGTGAATCTCTTCCCCATCATAATTCAAAAGGATGGTGGACAAAGATTTGCCAACACAAGAAATTTCACCCACACTAGCAACTGCTTCATCAATCACATCAATAATTGATATCACATTTAGGTCACTAGGTTGCTTCATGGACTTGCAAACATTGAACGTGACTTCCTCATCATTTACCCAAAATTTTAAATCACCACTTTCCACATCAACATGAGATTTCCCGGTAGCCAAGAATGGCCTACTAAGAATAATAGGACTATATCAATTTCGCAATCAAGAATCACAAAATCAGCCGAAAATATTAAACTTGTCAACTTTCACCAAAATATCATAGAGAATGCCAATAGGCCACTTGATGGAATGGTCAGCCATGAGAAGGGGCATAGTTGTAGACTTAGGCTCACTTAGCCCAAGTTTCTTGTAAATTGCATAGGGCATCAAATTTATAATTTCCCCCAAATCACACAATGCTTTTGCGAATTGAAACATCCCTATAGTGCAAGGGATAGTAAATGCACTAGGGCCATCCTTCTTAACAACCACGTTTGACATGATAGCGCTACATCTGTGAGACACTTCCATCGTCTTGAAATCCATACTTCTTTTCTTTGTGACCAACTCCATCATAAACTTTGCATAACTCGGCATCTCTAACAATGCTTCCACCAATGGAAGATTAATCATAAGAGTTTTGAAGACTGAGAGAAATTTTTGAAACATCACGTCCTCATCCCTCTTCTTGAATATTTGAGGAAATGGTGGAGCAACTTTTGGCAACGGCTTTAGAGGTACCAAGGAATGAACAACCACCACCCTTGGCTTCTTAGCTTCACCGAAATCAACATTTTTTGGTGCATCATCAACCTCATTGGAAGCTTCATTGTTCACTTCATCAGCAAGTTCATCACCCTCAAGAACAAAGACTTTCCTTTTACTTGGACTAGCTTTATCATCATCTAGTACATCACTCCCTACAACACTACCACTCCGGATTGATATGGCCATGCATAGGGAATTTTCATTCTTCAGATTAGCCAAAGTGTCACTCGAAAGGCCTCCTTTTTGCCTTGGATTTAGGTGAGCTGAGAGTTGACCCATTTGGGTCTCAAAATGTTTTATAGAAGCCGAGTGAGAGGTCACAGTTTGGTTCAAAGAGGAAAAGTCAGCTTTCATCTCCTTAAGGACTTTATCCAATCTTGCAACTTTGTTTAGGATGCGGGCAAGCATATCCTCAGTTCGAAAGCTCTCGGGGTTGGCATTTGATTCCTTTGGTTTTGGGTGATCATGACGAGGCACATAGCGATCTCTATCACCATCCCTATCTCTCCAATTGGTACCCTTATCACGCCAATCTCGATCTCTCTAACCACTATCATGATCTTTGTTCTAACCTTGATTCCCGCCTGGCCTTGGTTAGTTTGAACGAGAACCCCCCCCACTTGGTTCGACAAGAATTAGACCTCTTCATTGTACATAGCTTAAAATTGTGCATCATCCGGACTAATTCCACTAATAGCACCAACCGCATTCATAGCCTTAAAGCACCGCTCGTGACATGTTTTTTCAACAACTCCAATTGGGTCATCATCTTTGCCATGTTTTAATTACGCTCTTGATTCTTCTCGATTTGTTCTTTAGTCAGCCCAACATTGAGTGGAGATACTTGATCCTCTCTCGTGTGGCAAGCTTAATTAATCTTGGTCATCTCATCAAGCTAAGCCGAAGCCATGACGAATGGTTGTCTCATAATTCCACCCCTAGTAAGATGATCAGAAACAACCTTGTTGACGGAGAGGTTCCAGTAGAAATATTGCAAGAGCACATTGTCCGGCAACTGATGAGTAGGACATTGGATGAGTAGTTTTTGAAACCTCAATCAAGTTTCATGAATGGGTTCACAATCAATTCTCTTGAAATTTTGAATGCCATCCCCCAACTTCACCATCTTCGAGGGAGGAAAGAATCTTTCACAGAATGCCTCTTTGAGCACTTCCCACGACGTAATAGAGTCTCTTAGTAGTTCGGCCAACCACCTCGTAGCATCCCCCATTTGAGAGAAGGGAAACAAATGAAGCTGGATTGACTCTTGAGAGATATTCCTGAAAGTGTATGGTCCACAAACATCTACAAGGTTGCGAATGTGATCATGAGGGTCCTCATGAGCAAGTTCCCCAAAGAGGCCTTTCATTTGCAGCAGCTGGAGCATGATTCCGGTCACATGAAAAATAGCATTACCCGCACTGGGGGTAAACAAATAGCTACGGCACTTCCCATTTGTTCCGCATTGACATCGTTCAAGTTTCCAATGTCGTCATCATGCCCAAGTTGACTGCAAACATTACTCTCGATTACACTCATTTATTCACTTGCTAAGAGCAACAACAACAACAAACTAGTAAGAATGGTCTACTACAACCAAATTAGTTCACAAAAACACTTCCATAAACGAATTCTAAACACCACTCCCCGGCAACGGCGCCATTTTTGATAATGCTCAACTACACCTCTTATAATTCAAAGTGTAGGCGGTCGCTAACAAGTATAAACATAACAATGAGATGGGGTCGATCCCACCAGGAGCAATACAGAAAAGAATTCAAGTACGAAGTGTGAAATTGTTCTAATCTTTCATAGGCTAGACAAAACGCAACATAAAGTAAATTATCGAATTTTAATTATTAATATTAAGAGAGTTTATTAACCAATTTCTAACAAAGAAAAATAATACGGCGTTTTAATCAATAAAGAGCGGGACCTTAGGATTGTATGAGCAATCGAATACTAATTTTGCCTATTGGGTGATAAGTAATTGCTTTAAGTTGTTGAATCTCAATGGGTTGGCTGGGTTATAATGATAATAGCCGTTTTTCAATCAACTATCATGTATCAAGTGAGTTCTATCGAACCTCAACGAGCTTTCAATAAAAAACAACCCAATTCCTTAATTTGACCCACTTTATCAAGCTTGGTTGTAGAAACTCACGTCACTACGATCATCAGTCATGTATTCCACTCTACACTTCTTTCACAAGCAAGCAATAGAGATCTAAGGCTAGAACTAAATTTGCAACTTCAGTTCCTAAATGAAAACATGACTAAACAACTGAACCCATTTCAAAACAACATTAAATATAGAAATTAGAAACACCCATAGGCTAATCTATGTGTCCGAATACATATTCACACTCCTAAGGACAAGGATTTTAGCCAATCAAAGCAAAAAGTACAAGATAGTTACCAAACAGGTTTTCCATAAAAAATGGCAAAGTCTTCAATACTCAAATGCTAGAAATCAAGATTAAACCTTCCAAACTCAAAGTCTAAGATCAAAACTCTTCCAAGAATGTTATAAAGCTCAAAAGTATGAATGTTTTCGTCAGTCTGGTTGAGCCTGATGCCCTTCACTCTCTTCAAACTTCAATTTATATGTTCCCAAGAATTTCAACACATTTCAGAACGTTGGTCCATTCGGCAAAATAAGTCGGGCTCGCCAAGTGGTTTGACGATATGCCAAAGTGCTCTACCTTGCCTTTTTTGTACTTTATTTCTTCCTCAATTGGTTCTGGAAGTTTAGGAGATATGGGTCGAGCTTGCCGTTCTGTTCGGCGACATGCCGAATCGCTCCTTTTGATCGCCGACTTAGTTCGGTTCATGAGCCATTCCACTGGAATTTTAGGCGAGCTAAAGGCTCACTCGGCGAGTCGCCAAGTGGCTTTTTTGAGCTCTAGCCTTCCTTTTCTTCATCTTTTCCATCTTTTTTCGCTTCTTTCCGCAAAATAATGTCCTTGCCTTGTTCTTAAACCTCTGCGGCTGCACTTAAACAATTTAACATTAGTTTTGAGCATAAAATAGGCATTGAGGACACTTAATCATTAAATAACAAGCCTTAAATGAGTCAAAACTCCTGACTCATCACTACACCACATATTTTATGCAAGAATAGAAAAAAAATATGGGATCTCATATTCTTCTCCCTTATGAACATTCGCCCGTGAATGGATCTAGACAACTCCTTGGTTGAATTTTTTTTTCCGCTAGTACTTTATTTGCGAGTGTATATTTTTTTTACAGTCGCAAACCTAAAGTCAAAATTTGAAAATTAGAACTATTAAGCTTCGTATAGCTATCTCGCAACAAGACATATAAATTGCACTTTCAAGTCACTTAAAATCCAATTAAGTTGTTATGAAGAAATAATTGTTAATTATCAAAATGTGACTCAACTTAAGTCATAAACAGCTGGGGGTACTCCTTCCTCATTTTCTCTGCCACTTCCCAAGTAATTTCCTCAACGTTGTTATTTCGCCACAACACTTTCATAGAAGCTACTTCTTTATTTCGAAGCTCTCTTACTTGTTGATTTAAAATATCTATTGGTACTTCTACATAAGATAAATCTTCAATAATGCGAATATTCTCAATTGGCATAAAACGTGAAGGATCTCCAATGCACGTCCGCAACATAGATACATGAAACATAGGATGAATTGCTTCTAAATCTGAAGGAAATTAAGCTCTTATGCCACCGTACCGATCTTTCAAATAATCTTATACGGTCTAACATACCTAGTACTAAGCTTCCCTTTCTTTCCAAATCGCATGATGCCCTATATAGGATATACTTTCAAGAAAACCCAAACTTCTACATCAAACTCTAGGTCCCGTCATCTAACATCTGCATAAGACTTCTGCCGACTCTGTGCTGTATGTAGCCGATCTCTAATAAACTTAACCTTTTCCATCTCTTGTTGGACTAGATTGAGACCTAGAAACTCTAGTTCCCTAATCTCAAATCAACCATTCGGTGACCTACACTTTCTCCCGTATTGTGCTTTGTAAGGGGCCATCTGAATACTTGCTTTAAAGTTGTTATTATAAGGGAACTCAATAAGAGGTAGATGTTCATCCCAGCTTCCTTTAAAATCCAGCACACAGGCATGTAACATATCCTCAACAGTTTGAACAGTACATTCTTACTATCAATCAGTTTGTGGATGAAAAGCGGTGCTAAGATTTACCTGAGTGCCTAGACCCTTCTGAAATGATCTCCAAAATGTGTTGTAAACTGAACCCCTCGATCTGAGATAATAGATAATGGAACTCCGTGAAGACGAACAATCTCCTGAATTTAAAGCCTGACATAATCTTCAGCTGAGTATGTTATCCTAACTGGCAAGAAATGAGAAGATTTCTTCAACCTATCGATAATTACCCAAATAAATTCATACCTCTATGGAGTGCGAGTCAAACCAGTTATGAAGTCCATATTTATCATCTCCCATTTCCATAATGGAAGCTCAAAATACTGACTTAGGCCTCCAGGCCTCTGATGTTCTGCTTTAACTTGTTGACAGTTGGGACATTCAGCTACCATCTCTGCAATATCTCTTTTCATTCCATTCAACTAATAGATCTATTGAAGGTCCTGATACATCTTCATCGCTCCAGGGTGAGCTACATACCAAGAATTATGGGCCTCTCAAAGAATCTTTGTACGGAGCTCTCCAACTTTCGGTACACATAAGCGACCCTGGTGTCTAAGGACTCCATCTCTAGTTAGCTCAAATAAAGGTTGATGCTGCTGTGGAATTCTTTCCCTCAGTTTCCAAAGCTCAGGATCTTCAAGTTACCACCTTTTCCCTTCAGTAACAAAGGAGGATTCTGCCATATTATGAACGACAACACCTCTGCCCCCTACATCAACCAAGCGCACCTGTAAATTAGCTAGTTGGCATAGGTCTTTTGTAATTTCAACCTTATCAGCTTTAACATGACTTAGATTGCCCATGGACTTCCAGCTGAGCGCATTAACAACAACATTATCTTTGCTGGATGATATAAAATGTCAACATCATTGTCCTTTAATAATTCTATCCATCTCCTCTATCGTAGGTTCAACTCCCTTTGCTTAAGGAAATAATGAAGACTCTGGTGGTCGATGAAAATTTCAATATGAACCCCATATAGATAATGCCGCAAAATTGTTAGGGCAAAGACAACTGCGGCCAAATCAAGATCATGTGAAGGATAATTCTGCTCATGTTTCTGCAATTGTCTAGAGGCATATGCGATAACTTTACCATGCTGCATAAGAACACAACCGAGGCCAATTGTCGAGGCATCACAATAAACAACATAACCCTTATTGCCTTCAAGAAGAGTCAGGATAGGTGTTGTGGTAATCTTTCTCTTTAGTTCCTTAAAGCTCTGTTCGCATGCCTTGGTCCTCTGAAACTTAGTTGCGTTATGTGTCAATTTTGTCAGTGGTATAGAGATAGAGGAGAATCCCTCCACAAACCTTCGGTAATACCCTGCCAAGCCTAAAAAAATGTGAACCTCTATTTGATTCAAAGGCCTTGGCCAAGTCATCACTGCTTCAATCTTTTGTCCATCAACCTAGATACCATCACTGGTAATAACATGATCAAGGAAAGCTAGTGAAGTTAGCCAAAAATCACATTTAGAGAATTTAGCATACAACCTGTAATCTTGGAGAGTCTGCAACACAGCTTGAAAGTGGTCCGTATGCTCAGCTTCCGATTGTGAATATATCAGGATGTCGTTAATAAACACAATCACAAATTCTTCTAAGAATTCTTTGAAGACTCGATTCATAAGATCCATAAAGGCTGTTGGGGCATTTGTAGGCCTGAAAGACATGACAAGGAATTAAAAATGGCCAAACCTCATCCTCAATGCGGTTGTTGGGATATCAATATCCTTGACTTGCAGCTGATGGTAACCAGATCGCAAGTTGAACTTGGAAAAGCATTTGGCGCCTTGTTACTGGTCAAACAAGTCATCAATTCGTGGAAGAGGATATTTATTCTTAATAGTGACTTTATTTAGTTTTCTATAGTCAATACACATCCATAAGGAGCCATCTTTCTTTCCAATAAAGAGCAATGGAGCACCCCATGGGGATTTACTTGGCATGGTAAAGCCTTTATTGAGCAAGTACTTCAGTTGTTCGTTCAATTCCCTTAGCTCTACAGGTGCCATTCTATAGGGAGGAATTGATGTAGGTTGCGTATTAGGAAGCAAGTCTATAGCGAAATTCAATTTCCATTTTGTCACAACCCAATATCTCAAGTCATGATGGGGCCTACAACCCACCGGTAGGCAAGCCAAACTCTATCCCAGAACTTAGCAGTAATGGGACTAAGAGTGGAAACTAGTCCAAACTAAGCGGAAGCATACCATAAGAACACATAAATGAAGGCTGAAATGAAACAAAACTAAATATATACGAGACACCTCCCAAAACCTAGAAGTCACATGTATAGAACCACTAACAAGAGTACAAGTCCCAAAAGTGGACCACACAAACAACTGTCTCGAAAACAAAAGACAAGCCAAAAGATAAATACAAAAGGAGACATGTAATCCCAGAACGCCATGTGCTCACCCTAGTCTCCTGAACTGACAGCTGTAGGCCCGATCTCAATGCTGATAACTTGTGCTCAGACCTGCATCACGAAAGCAGATGCAGAGTATAGCATGAGTACCAAAACAACAGGTACCCAGTAAGCATCATAGGCCGACTGAGCAAGAAAGGTAAAGACAGGTAGAAAAGATAGAATCTGCAACAATAATAAATGAGGTCATCATAACGGAAACAGAATGAGCAGAAAGTAAAATGAGGATCACTAACTAAACCCAATTGGCCCTCCATAAGACACGTTGTACACACAAGTGCGCAAGTTTAAATAAAACCTTAACGGACCCCCATAAGGCCGACAGGTGCACTGAGAAACTAGGACTACAATGTCCAAGGAACTGAACTCTGAACCGATCGACCAACAAATACTCAACTGGTCACTAGTCTGACCCTCCCACCCGTTATATCAATCCTGCAACTGCTCCAGGGGCATGGACCCAGCCAGTCAAGTGCTTCAAAAAAGGCCGGTTACACCGACCCTTCCTAATCAACTGATATTCATCTATCCGACTAGGCTATCACTTTAGGGGCAATGCCCTAGGCCCCTCCCATGCCAGCCAAGTGAGCCATCTAACACTCCGGAGGCATTGGCCCAGCAAGATGAGTGCGCCATATAAAACTTAGGAGGCATTGCCCCAGCCAGATGAGTGTACCGTACATCACTCCGGAGGCATTGGCCCAGCGAGACGATTGTGCCACACATCACTCCGTAGAGGGCCTACAATAACTCATATACCGTGGATCGCCGTCCACACCCCATGTATGCTCAATATTGAGTCAATTACAACAATCTCAACATTACCACGTCAGACTAAACATCATGGGATGCCATCCTCACAAGTATATAAACCGAGGGCTCCCAGCCAAGCACAATCCAACCGATCATCGGCGCGAAGGCAGCATCTTTTGACAACATCCCAAGAATCGCAGTGATAAGGGAGAAAGGGTCGGAAGGTTTGAAAGTCACGAAAACGCCTATACTAAGGCTCATACTATCAGACCCAAGTTTGCCACACCAGTCTACAAGGATCTAGTCCATCCGAATCGACGTCGGATACATACTCAAGTCACCCAAGTACATGGGACTAAGTGATCATCACAACAGCCTATTCTAAGGTGTAGCCACAATAATCAGCCCATCACATAGTGAAATCAGCCGGACCCACTCATGCAACATCAGATAACCGCCAACAAATACCCTAGAACAAAGATACTATCAATCTAAGGCCACAACTAAACCTACAGCATGATACTAGCCCATAATATCCTAAAAGTCACTATAAAATAGGAAATCGGATAAGTAGGGAAATAATACTAGCTAGCCACCCTAGATTCGCAAGTATCAACTAGCATTTACGCATTCAAGCTCAATCTAGAAAGAAGGGAAGCCGTAACATACCAAAAAGCCGATCACAAGCGCTCCAAGTCACTCAACTAGAGATTTCCCCTTCCGAACAACCTCAGAATGCTGCCACGCTATAAAAAATAGAATCACCGCGTCAATACGGTTGTTTAGACACTAAAATCAACAAATTTGGAGATAGACTAATTTTGGAGTCAAATTAAGCAAAGTGGGACCCGCTCTGGATTTTCTGAAATTGACTCCTTCAAAAGGTCCCAAATCCTTTCCCACACATGAATCAAAAAATGGATCGCCCATTAGGGTTCGTACGCGCTCTTAACACAGCCCACAACAACAAATAACAAAACTAAACAAAATAGACCAATAAAGAACTTACCCTCAATTTCACGGAAAATGAGGAACACCCAGCAAACCCCAACCTAAAACCCATGAAGCAAATGAAAATTTGGACGCCTAGGACTTCAAATCGCCAAAAACCGATGCCAGATGAGGGAGATATGAGGTTTTGAAGTTCTCCAACGAGTGAGCTTTGACCTAATTAAATAGACACTACTAGGCCCCTCTTCTCCACGAATGCGGTCAATGCTCCGTGAACGCGGAGGTGAGCCAATCAGTACTCCGCGGGCACGGCCCCCGGCCTGTGAACGCGGAGGGCAAAGATCCTCCCTCACACAACAGACCTCCGCGAACGCATAGCACAGAAGCACCCTCACCTCACAAGCCTCCGCGAATGCGGAGAACCTCCCGCGAATGTGGAGCTCAGGGAAACAGAACTCCGCGAATGTGGAGAGCTTTCCACGAACACGGAGCACAAGGACCCTCTCACCAACTCAGACCTTAGGGAACGCAGAGAGCCTTCCGCGAATGCGGATCACAAGAATACACACATCCTCACAGACCTCTGCGAACGCGACCTCTGGCTTGCGAATGTGGAGTAGACTCTCTCATATCTCCGCGAACACGGAGAGCAAACGGGTCTGCAGTTTTGACAGCTGCACCAGCTAAGTTTTGGACAATTCAAAAACTCCGACAGGGTGCTCGGGATTCGTTCAGAACCCCATGCACACAAACAAAATATTCTACCCTTTCAAACTCAACGTTTCGAACTCAATGGCGCAGTCAAAATTTCCGTACGAGGTCGTTTCGACAAAAAGTGGGTCCCACACCTAATGAACCATTTTAGCAAACTTCTACCGGAGGTCTCAAAATCTGATCGAAAGCTCCGTGTAATTCTCGGAGGGTCGTTCTAGACACAACTCGGCATTTCAAAACTAATCGCGCTGTCGGAATCTTCATCCTAGCGTGGTTTCCAAGAATGTTGACCGAAGTCATCCTTAAACAAAATTTCGAAGACTAAAGGGCTAACTGGCCCCAAAATCACACCAGAAACCCTGGGACTCGGGCAACCCATGCTCTTAGCCTAATTTTGTCACTCCGGAGCTGATGGAACCGTCAGAATTCTAATCTGAGGTTGTTTACCTGAAGTTATGACCGAAATCAACTTTTCAAGGTTCAGAAGCTCCAAAATAGAAAAACAGGTATAAAACCTAACCGAATGACCTGGCGACCAAATAGTATGTGTCAGCAAGTCATAGATGACTTGGGGTCGCTACAAGAATGCTCCACAAGACAGAAAGAAGGCATTAACACATAAATGACCTGGAGGGTCATTATAATATTCACTACTTAAAGGACTTTCATCCGCGAAAGTAAGGATCAAGAAGTACCTAGGGGCTCAAATAAGCTGGGGAACTGCTCTTGCTCCCGCATTTCACTCTCGATCTCCCAGGTAGCCTCCTAAATTGGGCGATGCCTCCACTGGACCTTAACCATAGGAATGACTCTCCACCTCAGCTGCCTCACATCCCTGGCCAAAATAGCAACTGGCTCCTCAGTATAAGTCAAGCGATCATCCGACTCAACGGCATCATAGTGGAGCACATGAGACTCATCTGGAACATATCGATGCAGCATCAAAACATGGAAAACTGGATGAATGGCTGAGAATGCTGGAGGCAAAGCTAACTCATAAGCAACCTTACCAACTGCCCTCAAAATCTCAAAAGGCCCGATATAGCTGGGGCTAAGCTTGCCCCGCCTCCCAAACCTCATCACGCCCTTCATGGGCGATACTCGGAGGAATACTTTGTCACCCATGACAAAACTCAACGGTCGACGCCGGTGGTCTGCATAACTCCGCTGTCTACTCTGGGCTGTTATGAGCCTATCCTGAATCAACCTCACAAGCTCCAAGGACTACTGAAACAAATCTGTGCCTTGCGGCCTAGGCTCTGTCGACTCAAAATAACTGACTAGAGTGCGACAATGCCTACCATATAGGGCCTCAAACGGGGCCATCTGGATGCTGGAATGGTAGCTGTTATTGTACGCAAAATCTGCCAAGGGAAAGAAATGGTCCCACTAACCCCCAAAGTCTATAACACAGGCCTGCACCATATCCTCAAGAACCTAAATAATGCGCTCTGACTGGCCATCAGTCTGCGGGTGAAATGTTGTGCTAAGATCCACACGGGTCCCCAACTCCTCCTGAAATGCTCTCCAAAAGCTAGAAGTGAACTATGGGCCCCGGTCTGAGATGATAGAAACAGGCACACCATGAAGATGGACTACCTCCCAAATTTAGATACGGGCTAACCTCTCAGCATGGTAGGATGTATGAACAGGGATGAAGTGCGCTGACTTGCTCAATCGATCCACGATGACCCAAATAATGTCAACACCCCTAAGAGTCCGTGGCAACCCAACAACGAAGTCCATGGTGATACGCTCCCACTTCCATTCAGGAATGGGAATCTCTGGAACTCTCCACTAGGCCTCATATGCTTGGCCTTCACCTGCTGGCAACACAAACAACGAGACACATATTCCTAGATGTCCCTCCTCATACCGCTCCACTAGTAATGTTGTCTCAAGTCACGATACATCTTAGTTGTGCTCGGATGGATAGAATGCCTGGAATTATAGGCCTCGCTAAGGATTAGCTAGATCAAATCATCAACTCTGGGAACACACAATCAGCCAGCAAACCTCAAAACCCCATCTGAATCTAAGGAAGCCTACCCGACATCACCCGCCAACACTCTATCTCTGAGTGCTACAAAAGACTCATCCTTAAACTAACGTCTACAAATATAATCAAGCAGAGATGACTGAACACCCACATATTCTAACACTTGGCCGGAATCTGAAACATCAAGCCTGACCATCTGATTTGCTAAGGACTGAATGTCCAAAGCCATGGGTCGCTCTGAAATAGAAAAGAAGGCTAGAAAACCCATACTCACTGCCTTCCTACTCAAGGCATCCGCTACTACATTCGCCTTGCCCGGATGGTAGAGAATAGAGAGATCAAAGTCCTTTAGGAGCTCTATCCAATGGCGCTGCCTCGAATTAAGATCTCCCTAAGTCATGATGTACTGAAGGGTCCTGTGATCAGTGTATATCTCACAATGAACTCCATATAGGTAATGCCTCCTGATCTTAAGCCTAAAAACTACCGCCGCCAACTCCAAATAAAGAGTGGGTTAGTTGCGCTCATGTAGCTTAAGCTGCCTTGAAGCATAAGCAATAACCCGGCACTGCTGCATCAGAACACAACCCAAACCAATGCCGGATGCGTCACAATAGATCCTGAAGCCCTCGTCCTTAACTGGAAGAGTCAATATATGAGCGGTGGTAAGCAACTCCTTGAGCCTCAGAAAGTTCCTCTCACACTTCTCCATCCACACAAAAGGAACATCCTGGCGAGTCAACCAAGTCAAAGGCATCACTAAAGTGGAGAAACCCTCGATAAAGCGTCGGTAGTACCCTGCCAATCCGACGAAGCTCCGAATCTCCGTCACAGAAGTAGGCTTAGCCCAACTACGGATAGCCTCAATCTTCGTAGGATCCACCATAATTTCATCCTTGGACACCACGTGCCCCAAGAATGCTCCAAACTCAAGGCAGAACTCACACTTTGAGAACTTGGCATAAAGCTGATGATCTCTCATAGTATGGAGCACTATTCTCAAATGCTGCTCATGCTCATGATGGCTCCGTGAGTATACCAAGATGTCATCGATGAAGACTATGATGAAGGAATCCAAATACTGCCTGAACACCTGAGTCATCAAGTCCATAAAGGCTGCAGGGGCATTAGTCAACCCAAAAGACATAACTAGGAACTCATAATGGCCATAGCAAGTCCTAAATGTTGTGTTAGGGATGTCCGCTGCTCGAACCCTCAGCTGATGATAACCAAATCTCAAGTCAATCTTAGAAAACATGGCAGCACCCTGAAGCTAGACGAATAGATCATCAATACAAGGCACAGGATAACGGTTCTTCACCGTCACCTTATTCAACTACCTGTAATCGATACACATCCACATGGTGCCATCCTTCTTCTTCACAAACAAGACTGGGGCACCCCAAGGCAATACACTAGGTCTGATGAACCCTCTACTCAAGAGATCCTGAAGCTGATCACTGAGCTCCCTGAGCTCTGCAGGATGATTTAGCTTCTTTATCTGGGGTGTATTTGCACATTCAAACACCAAGTTTTACTCATATTTTAGCTAAGTTCTGAATATAAATTTGTAAATATCCTTATATTTATTGATTATAGGGAAAATGGTTCAAAATATATTCGAATTTTGACCAAAATTGCTATAACAATCCCAAACTTTAGGCAGAACCTATTACCCCCTGCACTATTTAATAGTGTATTTTAAAGATATATAGGTGCACACGTAGATATCATAAATATTGCATCATTATAAATAGTAACTTGTCCAGCTGGGCACTTATATATCTTTAAAATACACTATTATATAGTACAGGGGGATAATAGGTCCTGCCCAATGTTTGGGATTCTTACAGCAATTTCGATCAAAGTTCGGATATATTTCAGACCTTTTTCCCATAATTATATGTTATGATGAGCTAATGAAAATGATTAGGATGATTATAAGCCAAAAACAGTAAGAAAATACTCATAGGATAGATTGGAATGCATAGGAAAGTAATCCAGACTAAAACAGTGCAAAACTAATTACAGGAAGGATTTTGAGATGAGCCTCACACTCCACATGTCCAGAAACTAAACTTTAGTGATGACTCAACAAAAAGAGGCAGGGTTCGAGATGGACCCCACGCCGTTCATCCATGGCCTGCGCGATGGGCTCCTCACTGGGAGACCCCATGCCTGACAAACTGGGTTAATCTAGTCAAAGAAAAGTTCAACCGGGATTAGGATTTTTACCTTACTATTATATATATATGTGTGTGTCTGTGTGTGTATTTTGAAGATATTTTTGGATTACAGATCAGTAGTAGAGGATTATAACTCAGTCTTAGAGATTAGAATTCATTGTTCTTAATTTTTAGGGTTTACTTTACAATTTTAGTAGATTATTGTGGAATGAACAAGATTCTCTTGCAAGCATTGTATTAATCAAAGGTTGGTATTACTTTATTCTATATTCATGTTCTCAAGTAGTTTAGTTTATTATAGTTATTGTCTTTTGCTAGTTATGAGTATCTAAACTCATAACTGAAGTTATTAAACTTAGAGTAGGGATAATGATAAAAAATTATTTACAATAAATATCTTTTCATGAAGGAGTGATCATTGTGTATTATGTTCCTTTCACAACCAATGTTTTTTTTAAATGATTGACAATATTATAAAGAACTCGTATGTAATCTATCTTGCTGTACCATGGAAGTTCAAATTAGGAAAAAAGATCATTAATAGAGATTTAGTGCTACCAACCACCACCTAATAACTTGAGCTCAAGAGAGGATAGTTTACTTGAGACTTTTGACAGATGAACAAATTCATTCGACACCCAAGTGCCTAAAAAGGACTTAGGGTGATATTCTCTTAATTGGGCCAAGAAGCTTTAGGAGAGTTATAAATTTTTCAGTTTTGCACAATGAACAACTTGAATGATTGATAATAAAGGATTTGTTTGATGAAGACGACCATGAGTTGGTAGCTTATGATGCTGCACAGGTAGGACATGTTGGGGCTATAGACCTCCACCACTGGTTAGAAATGCTACTTTCAACATCACCAGTATGATATTGCACTTACTGCTATGAAGGGATAATTTGGTGGTCTACCTCTTGAATAACCAAATACACATCTTAAAGACTTCGCAGGGGTGTGTCTAGATTACAACCTTTCATGTATCTCTCAAGAAGGAATCAGACTAAGGTTGTTTCCATTTTCTTTGATAGTTGATGCAACTACATGCCTTTGGGAAGTTACTAGAAGCTTCATCACTACATATACAAAACTTACAGGTGCATTCTTAGAGCGGTTATTTCCTCCAAGTAGATATATCTAAGTTAGGGATGAGATTAACAGCTTCAAACAAATTCCAGGTGACTACTCGAAGCTTGGCTCAGGTTTAAAGAGAAATTAGTTTTGTGTCTGAATCACAAGCTATTCGAAGAGGTGTTGCTAGAAGATTTTTATAGATCTCTAGATGCAGTCAACAAGTTCATGGCCAATAATGCTACAAAGGGTTCAATGATGGAACAAATTTATGAAGAGGCCAGTCCTTTGATTGACAGGATGACTAAGACAAACAAGGATTGACACACTAGATAAGCTGAGGTGGTAAGCAGTACATCAACCCAGAAACTGTCACATGAGGAGATACTCAAAGAAGAAGCTAAAAAGGAAAGGATGGCACAATTGATGATGCAAATGGAGTTATTGGCTAAGCATGTGATGGATTCCCCAACTCAGAAGGTGAATATTGTGGTTGCTAATGATTAAGGGTAAGTCATACTAATCGATAAGAAGTGAGTTGATTGGTCAACCGATCAATAATCACCCAAATGGCATCATATTGCTTTGCAGTCTTCGGCAATCTAGAAACAAAGTCCATGGCGATCTCATCTTATCTATGGGGTAATTACTTAGAAGTACATTTTTTTCTACGTCCCTTTCTATCTGATAGAAAAGGATCCCATGATCCTGAACCGATCTTACCTGGGATCGCAAATCCCAAGTTTTTCAATGAAGAACATATCTAATTGTATTAGTGTCTATAATTTATTTCTTCTGTGTAATACTAATCGATAGGACCTCATTGGTAAGTGCTACAAGATCTTGTGCATTGGAACAAATGGTTATGGACCCGAATCCGTTACTACGAAACATTTTCTTTTCCAAATGAAATCCTCTAGCATATGAAAGAGTGAAAAAGTGATTTGGTTGTTGTGGAATAAGAATCTTTGTATCTTAATGCACATATTTAATTTATTTGGAGCTATTAGAGAGGGATCCACTTTTTGCAGAATATGAGTCGAAGCAATAACAAGAATGTTTCTACCTGTCCGTGGTAGGAATCGAGCCAAGCACTACTTTAGGCTCTACTAACAAAATTTTAAATTCCCAGTTCTTAGTCATCGCTCTGTGAAGAAGTGGGTGAATTAACATCCGGCAAAGGCATAGGTAGTGCACGGGAGGTGACACCAACCACACTCTGGTTGATAGACAGATAAAATAAATATACTTGCTGGTATGCCAAAATTATATATGGCTGCTTCAATATCTATATGATATATTCCTCACTCACCTGTAATTATCCTAGAGCCATTTTCTCTATTAGCTATAATGAAATAGCTAGCGGGACAACCGAGTTTAGCGTGGGGGATGTAAGCAAAAATAGAGTGTTTCTAGATTTCTCCTTAATACCCCCCTTATGAAGGGAGGTAAAAAGGAAGCTACTTCAAAGTTGAAGGGTCGTTCATTAGTTTTGGATGAGCTTCTCCCAATTATGTCTGATAATAGAATAGGGCGGCTTGCTCTGACCAAGACTCCACTTTTTACTCTGTCCGCGGAGCGTATGAATTTCCTAAAATGTAGATAGACTAAAAGAGAGAATGATGGGATATCAATAGGAATTATAGTACCATTGGAAAAAAGGGAACCTATGTGGCAAATAGATCTGGTGGCCCCCATTTTTGCCTAATATAGTCCCGAGTTTGTAATTAGAGTTAGAATTTTCACAATTTCCTCCACTCACCTCCATAGGTGAATATAGTCCACTAGACTATTCTTCGGCTCGAACCGAGGAATTCCTTAGATATAATGCAAAAGGGGTTTTGGTCTATCCTTGATCAAAGATTTTTCTATGAAAAATATGAATCAGAGTTTGAAGAAGGGAGGGAGGAGGAGCCCTTAACCCGCATACGAATTTATTTTAACATGGAAAACCATGGAAAACATGACCTATTTGATTAATCCAGTGACCTACCAATTGTAAAGTAGGATTTTTGGTACAGAAGAAGAATGAAATGAAGTGAGAGGCCGGGGGGCAGGGAAAAGAGTCGATTCAATCAGGCTCGAAGATTAAATAGAAGGCTTAGAGGGGAGATAATGAAATTATGTGATTGGGTCTTCCAAAATAAAAAATAATCCTTTTTTTCATCAACTTATCTGATGGGTCCAAAAAACAATCAATTATAACAAATATCTAAATTCTTAATACTGGACATCAATCAAATAAGTAGGTTTATTTCATAAGAAGCTGTGTCTTATTGAATTAATCCTTGAATTCCATTTGAAGTCCGAACTGCCAACCTTTCCTCTCTCTTTGAGAAAAGTGTGAAACCTATCTAATTCATCTTACCCTTATTTTTAGGTAAAGGATCTAGTAGGTTGGTTAGCTTTTGCTATCTTTTTTTCCATTTGGATCTTTTATGCTCCTAATGTTTTGGGGCATCCCGACAATTATATACCTGATAATCTGATGTCCACCCTGCCTCATATTGTGCCAGAATGGTATTCCCTACGGATCCATGCCATTCTTCGTAGTGTACCTGACAAATTGGGAGGTGTAGCCACAATAGTACTACTTTTTATATGTTTGTTTCCTTCACCCTTTTTTAAAAGTATGTATGTACATAGTTCAAGTTTTTGCCTGATTCACCAAGGAATATTTTGGTTGCTTTTGACGGATTGCTTACTACTATGTTGGATTGGATGTCAACCCGTGGAGGCACCCTTTGTTACTATAGAACAAATTGCTCCTTTAGTTTTCTTCTTGTTCTTCACTATAACGCCCATTCTGGGATGAGTTGGTAGAGGAATTCCTAATTCCTACATGGATGAGACTGATCACACCTAATTAGTGAGAAATTCTTACACCAATCATTTACGAGTGAGTATTACACCTAGAATTTACAAGTGGATCGAGGAATGAAGGGAGAGGAATTAGAATAGGAAGAAAGAGATGGATTTCTAATTAGAGTAAAGGCACACTAAGACATTTCTTTTCGTGCTTTCGATATGTTTACTTTGAATAAAGAGAAAAAAAGAATAGATAGGCGGAAAGGATTTATACAAGACCACAGAGTGAGAGAGAGAGATAGTCTTTGCTTACGTACTTAATCGTACCCTCTTAGCCCTCCTGCCTATCAATCAAAGAGGCCGATAGTAAGCATAAGCTCACCTGGAAGCTCAAAGATCTTCCCTTCATTCGCTTCGCAGGAGTCACACAACACATAGCTGGAAGTCAAAGGGCCCATACTACTTGCCTAACCCTTCACTTGAGGGATGATAGATCAGAAAGCGTCTTCTAAACCACCACATTCAACCAAAGAAGAAGGGAAAGGGTCTATGTATTTGCAGAACAAGAGATCATGTGGAACCTTTTATTCTGGCGTAATAGCAGTTGAACGTAACAAAATATTATGACCGCCTTACATAGGAGACATAGGTACTATAAACTCGGACAAAATATGAGACCTGAAGGGCCCAGCGCGCATAATTATATTCTATCTGAGTCTGAGTTTACCCCTTGCACTTCAGATAGCCATCCGTAGCATCATAAGAAGGACCCCCCTTTCGAGGTACAAAAAAGTAAGGTACATAGGTGGTTGGTCTTTCTCAACGTGGTGTATAGCATGAAAAACCTTTCGATAGAAGATAAGACCGTTCACATGAAAGAAAAAATGAATCCTTTCTTATCTTCTTTCTCAAGAGAGAAAGAGAAAAAGGGTCTTATGGAGGGAAGGCGGAAGAAAAAGTCTTGGGCTTACCTATCCCGATAGGACGCCACAAAAGAGTTGTTGTGAGGTTCCATATTTTGAGACGAAGGACATCACCTTCGAACTGCCTAGCAAAGAGAAAGGGCGGAATGGGCCCTCGCTAGGAGTTAGAATTAAAAAAATATCACTAGCTAAGGTTTTTATGAAGTCTGGGCTTTCGATATCAAATCGTAGCCAAAGTCTTTTTCCAGGTTTAGAATGGCTAGTTCAAAAGGACCAAGAAAGATTAGTTGTTCACTCTTCTTCAAGGAGTGAAGGAGCAAAAGAGATCTCCCTTCCCAGGTCTATTTGACGAACATGTTCTCCTTCCCCCATATGATATTTTCATTACATCGACAACCTCAAAATAGTCAATGAATTGCGCACAACTTTCTCCTTCGCCTGTAGTTTCGAGAGCTAAGGTAATTCGTTTATAGTTTTTTAGGAGGTCGGAGGGGGGGGGGGAGGGGGCAGTGAAGGCTCGTTTAGTAGACAGTGAGCTGCAATCACCTACTCCTATCAAAATGAAAATCAGCAAGCATAACTTATTTCTTATGTTTTAATTCCGTATGAATATTCCTTTATTTTAGTCTTAAGGAAACAAGACATTGTGCTATATTGAAGAACAAATATAAATTTAGACAAATTAATAACTCGGGCAGGGATATGGAAACATTGAATTCTCCACTTTTTGAACTTTTCTTTGATTCTCGACACATGTCATGCTGGATTTGAAGAAATAGAAATGAAAGTCTAATTCCGCTAGAGAAAGTTGACTATGAATTAAACCAAAGAGGAGTTTTTTACTCAAAAAGTGGTGGCAAGAAAGGAAGCATCAAACCTTGATGAATTCTTTCTTTTAAATATCAACTCAAGGCCTCTTTTCCTTAATTGATGGTTTGAGTGCTTTATCGAAGGATAATGTGTATATTTATTATCTAAGCCAACCTACCTTGGGATAAGCCGTTACTAGAAGTTTAAAGCTGACTTTAATGAGCAAAAATTCCATGTAGGGTCACCAAAGAAGGCTCCTTTAGCCTCTTCGATTGTTAGACCTCACTTCTTACCAACAAAATCGTAAGCTTTTTTCTTTGCCTCAGCTTGAGATCTCCTTTCTACATCAAGATCTGACCTTCGATCGACTTCGACTATGGTGCGATTCTTGGCATAGGTACACCATAGTAGCTAAGGCAACCTCGTTCCAGCTCACAATGTATTTGAAGTTGAGGGTTTTGCTTCTGATGTAGTTAATGAGAATCTAAGTTATGTTTTTAGCTTTAGAAATCCCGTGACTTCCTGAACATACTAGTCTACACTGAGCCAACATTCCAAACTTATCTCGATGTTGACAGTCTAGTGGATGGGATAGTAGAGAGAGAAAGGAAAAGAAATAGTTCTGAAAGGAGACTCCAACTAGCTAGCGCGCTTCTCACCTCAATGCTACACTTTGGTAGTTACGAACTAAGACGCTTTAGAAGAAAAACTACATCCACTACCTGCATTCACCCTGACAGGCTAACCCGAGCATACCCAAGGCCTTATTGCCCGAACCAGTAGCACTAATATCTACTTATACCTTTGAGAGGTCCACTTATACTATTGGTAATGTCTCTAAATTAGTAAGGCCCCGATTGTGTTGTTATATAAGATGAAATTCAATCTACCAAGCGAACTACCTTCGGCTACTACAAGATCTTTATAAACCAAAGAATGAGCCTACTTTACGAACTTCCGCACTAAGCAGGTAAGGCCAACTACACAAGCAAGACAGAATCACCTGTGGCTTCCAATTCTTGTCAAACAAAAGCCAAAGAATTAATTTCTTATACCTTACCTCCTTGTGCCCATAGCTTGACCTCCACCTTTTTATATACCTACACAAATGCCTTCCCTTCATTGCAAAGTGAACCTAATCAAGCAATGGAAGGAGAAAGTAAAAAGACCTTCCTCGTGTACAGACATACCATCTTTAGCAAAGTCCCTCCTTCCCAACCTCTCTATATCATCTATTTCATCAAAGAAGGATGGATAAGGCACACTGACTACTTTGATTAGGCGTGGACTGGGAAAAAGTAGCAGCTAAAGGTAAGCTTAAAAGTATTGGTGAAGAAGTAATGGATGATCTGATATAGATTGAAAAGAGGGAAAGCTAAGCTAGCTAACGAAAGGGTTGATATTCGTCTTGCCTATAATGACCCGGTTGGCCATTTTTGGTATTTTTATGGAATTTACCATTTTCCCCTCTCAATTTTAATCCCGAGTTATTCTTGTTTGAGTTTGAGAAGTTGGTTTTGAACCTTGAGTAAAAAGTTGAGAATTTGTGTAAGTTTTGAGTTTGGAAGGGCATAAGTTGTGAAATTGTGGAAATTTAGCCTTTGAGTTGACTTTGCTCAACATTCAGGGTTTGGATGTTCAGACCGGAATTCTGAGAGTTCCATTGGATTCGGGGGATGATTGTAGGTCTAGGTGAGGTCTTGGTTTATTTTGTGAGGTCCCGTGCTTGTTTTAGCCTTTTTAGGGGTTGTGTTAGTTTCTTGTGATTTCCACGGATGTCGGGTCAAGGAGACCTTGAATTCATGTTTTTGATGGTTCCATTGAGTCCAGAACATTGAGTATAATTGATTCGCATATATGGTTTGTGTGTATGGGGTTTCGAACGAATCCTGAGGGTCCCTTCGATGATTTAAAAATTGGCTGATTTTCTGGCGTCTGCTGACTCTGCTTTTGCGAACATAAGTCCGCTTAAACGAAACTTCGCAAAAGCGAAGGGAGCTTCGCATTTGCAAAGGGGTCTACTTAAGCGAGGTTCAATTAAGTAAACTAGAGGCCGCTTTTGCGAAGTCCGCTTAAGCGAACTTGTGTCTGCTTTTGCGACACTTGAGACCCTTTTTGACGTGAAATTTCAAGATTTTGTCTGTTTTTCCCTATTTTGAGTTTTAGAAAACCCTAGGAGGCGATTTTTGAGAGGTTTTTCGTAGTGAATCAATTGGGTAAGCCTTTGTAACTCTAAAACTTCATTTTCCACTAACTATTTGTGGATTCTAACATCAAAATTCTGGATTTGATTTGAAAAATGGTAAGGTTTTGGAAGAACTTGAGTTTTGATCTAAAATGGAGATTATGAAATGATTTTGATCCCTTTTTTGAAATGGTTTTCATCAATGAATTCCTAACGCCTTAAACATCATTTTAAGTATTGATTTCTAGATTCAAACCTCCTTTTTGAAATTGGGTTTTGAGTGATGGATCCATTTCTCTAAATAATTGATATGGGTATTATTGTTTTTGAGGAATGATTGTGAATACTTAATTGTTATAAATCATGTGGCTTTGGATGTGATTCATAAGGGGAAAGCTCAAGCTTCGGATTGATTAATTGATTGCTTTAAGACAAGTGATCTCCTAAACTTTGTAATCTAGTAGAATTGTTTTACTTCTTTTCATTGTATGTGAGTTGGGAAGCAATCGAGATTAAGGTGAAGGGTTTATTGTTCCACTTAATCATTGTTAACAAATAAAAGAAAGGAAAATATGATAAGGGTTCTGATGAATATGTTAAATCATGAAATGCCTTGTTGTGTTCCCTATTTGATTGATTGATGATATGCTTGATAGCATGAAAGTGAACTTGAATTGACTTAAATTGCTTGAATCGTTGTCTCTTCCATGTGGTGTGATATTTCTTGCGTGCATTGATTGTTGGCGATCGTGATGAGACATGTGATACCTTGTGATGCTGAAAATGCTCAACCACACCTCTTACGATTCGAAGTGTGGCCGATCACTAACAAGTATAAACCCAATGAAGAGTTGGGGTCGATCCCACAAGGAACAATGTGCAAGGCGATTGATGAAACAAAGAATTACAAGCTACTAGTTTGAATCCAAAATGAAAAGTACAATTACAAAATGAGAAGATTTCAAGTAATGAATTTAGGATAGGGGATAGAGGAGAACAAGGAACAAAACCATATCAAACAAGATTACCAAAGGGATTTGGGAATGGGAAATCGATCAATACCCATACGATCCATTGCACATTAGCATCATACAATCTCAATTAATCATAGGTAAAATCATATATGCCTCAGACTCTAAATTATCTACCTAATTCTATCGAACATAGGCAAATATTTCTCAACTAGTTCTCACGAACCTAATTAAGTGGCAACACAAGCAATTCGATTAAAGGCAATGCAATGATTCACTATTTCTAGCAATAATCCAACAAATGAGTTGTTAAACCTCAATTAATGCACCAATCAATCTTACCCAACCCCAATTAACTCTCACAAGCTAAATCAAAGTAGATGGGCAAGTTTTAGGAATGATCAATTCCTTTGGAAAAGTAATTAAAGCATGAGATCAATTGAATAATCAAAAACCCATGTCATATATGAGAAAGAAATCAACTAATTACGAAAGCACAAGGTATGAATCAAAAAGCCAAATATTGTTTATCTCTAATACAATATCCAAATCACTAATCAACAATTAGAATTCAACAATACAAAGCAAAGAGTTGAAGAAGGAATGAAAAATAATTACAACCCAAGCTCACAATCTTCACTCTAATGGTGTTTGTTGAGGAATCGTGCTCTCAAAGCTATGCCCAAGCCTCAATCCCCAAGTTCTTCTCTATTCTATGTGTCCAATCTATTCAATGTTCTCTGTCATTAATTTCAATGCTCTCCCCCAAATGGCTGTGTTTCAGTGTATATGGTGAATTAGGGTCCAAATGTGAATTTCCAGAACGGCCAAGACGTCAGTCACCATTCTTCTTCGTGTTCGCGGAGCTTAGTATAGTTGTACTCCGTGTTCACGGAGGACGTCCATGTTCACGGTACTCGACCTAAATGCTCGTGGAGGCTTCCCGCATTCATGCCTCACTGCTGGCTTGCACTCCGCAGTCGCGCCGAACGCGGAGAGCACTTCGCTGCTAGATCCAATTTTCATGTTTTTAGCCTCATTTTGCTCCAATTTTCATTCCTTTTCCTCAAAGCTCCTTTTTCACCAACAAATACCTGAAACAACCATATTCAAAGGAGAATTAACCTCTTTATCTACATAAGTATCACAAAATTACAAGAAAAGGACTCCAAATGAGTGAAAATCACCCACTCATCAACACCCCCAACTTAGTAACTTTGCTTGTCCTCAAGCAAAACAAAATCAAAAGCAGAAGAGGCCAACAATTAAAGCACAACACACTCTCAATTCAACTAAGGATCAAGATCATGACTTTGGTTGGTACTAACAAATAGTCCTCATGCAATCTTTTCACAAAATCAACCCCTCATTCTCATGGTATATTTTCTTTCAAAAACCAAGAATCATTAAGTGACAATAACTCAAACTCAAGAAATGACTCAACTCATTAGCTCTTCAACATGCTCACTTGATGCAATTAGAATCTTTCAAAATCACCACTCAAGCAACTTACATGCCCTCAAAAGAAAAGAAATGTCCCATAACACTCACAAAGTATTTACAAACAAGGAACAAAAGCATAAACACTCACACTCATAAAAGAACATCTTATGAACACAAATGCCACACCATAGGCTTGCCCTTATTTTCAATCAACATCGACTAAACTTCATTTGGTTTGAAATGACAAAGGACTTTGTTAAGCTTGTAATGTCGGCTTAGGGAAGGTTAGGATATCATTTAGGTACAAGTTACTACACCCTCCTTGAACTCTACTTAACATCTCCATATTTTCCAAAATTTCCACATTTTCTTCATTTTCCAAACCAATGCACATTTCACATTCTTTTTCTTATTTTCATTCTTGATGCCCAACATGCAACCATTTTCAACTTTTGGAGGATTCAAGACTCATTTATTCCCTTTTTCCTCCTTCAATTTTCTTTTTTGAAACATCTTCTTTCTTTTTGACTTTTTCCTCCATTCATCATTCTCTTTTTTTATCAAGCTCTTATGCAATCGGCATCCCTTCTATGAATTTTCCCAAAACACCCCCAACTTAGGAATTTAGCCTCACTTTCACAATATCAAGTTCAAGGAGGGGAAAGGTTCAAGAGAGGAATGTATTTTCAAAAGGGCTAAGGCTTGTAACAAGGTTGCCAATAAAAGGGATTTAGGCTCAAATGGGGATAACTAAGGATACATTTAGTGCAAAGGAGAGATTTTTAGGCCAAGTGGATTTCAAGAACAATCAAAGAAAAGCCTAAGGTCATTTTTCCAACCCAAGTCAATTAAGACCAAAGTATCCAGACTAACTGGGCAAGTTCGAGGTGGCACAAGCGAACACAAGGCATTATTCAACAACTCACCACACATGGCATGCAAATCACTCAAAGTGGATCAAAATCATATTTCCTTTTCAACAAATAAGTGGCATTGAACAATTAAGCCGCCAACGAATAAAACGTCACAAAAAGAGTCACAAGAGTTGTCACAAAATCATTCAACACATGCTCATTTTTCAAAATGGAGGGGTATGTTCAAAAACACATTTTTCGCAAGCAAGACTATATTCTTAGTACCAAACAAGCCACAATCTCCCGAAAAGACAATGACAAATTTACCCTTAAGAAAGTCGTCAACCAATCCATCATTGGGCAAACTCATACATCAATTCGGGACCGGCTACTCAGACTTCACCAATAAACAATAATGGCCACTCAAACTTCACCAACAATGGCTATTCAGACTTCACCAACAATGGCTACTCAGACCTCACCACACAACCAATCGACGCTTTACCCTTAAGAAAGTCGTCACTTTATCCATCATAGGGCATCGCCATTCAACAACAACTCCAAAAAACAACACTATCTCAAGATAAAAGAAATAAAATTATAAAACTATTACAAGCAATAAAACTACTAAAACGAAAGCGACTAATCCAACACGATACACGATTAAGCTCCAAAAGCCCGAAAGGGCACATCTTCCATAGACAAAACAAGAGCCCGACAAGGGCACATCATCCACAAAATAAAAAAGATATCGAACAACATAATCCCACACATCTAAAATAGTCAATACAAAAAAAGTCATAAGGGAGGCACCCCCAACTAAAAATCGAACTGTGTCCTGACAAAACAAAAATCAAAAGAGAATACGAGGGGCTCCCTGAAGTGCAATCACTCTGATCTAGCATCAGAGGGGAAGGATAGGTCCTCACCATCGAATAGACTGCTACCACATAGACTCCGGAGCTTTCCCATCATCTTGCTCAGAAATCGACTCTTCCTCTTCTCGTGCTCTCGCAAGGTCCTCTGTCGCTGCTCAATCTTTCCCTGCCTCCGACTTAGATGCTCCAATCTATCGGACATAGCCTTCTGTGCAACAACTATAGAAGCAATAGTAGGTGCAGGGTCAGTAGTAGATCCAGGTGGTCCAGTAGGAAGGCCAGCAACTAGCTCTCAGATTTGTACATCAACTCCCTATATCTGGGACGAGATGTATTGCAACGTGGCAGGTCCAAACTGGAGAGGTCCTGCAGAAGATAAAGTACCAACCTTAGAAGTGGGCTCAGTAAACTATCCAAACTGGGGATCGGCCACATCGATCTTTCTCTTCTTGTTCTGGCTACTCTGGCCGCCCCTCTTCTTCAGTGGGTGTATCTCCTTCTCGGGCTTCTTCTCCTCATCAGTGGGCAGCCTCAACACTCCAGTACAGTAGCACAACTGAGTGATCAAAGAAGGACAGATAAGACTCCTGGCTCTCCCCTGAGCCACTTCAATAATATGATCAACAATCAACTGGCCCACATTAACCGCCAGCCCATCCATAATCGCTGCTATCACCAAAGCCCTGTCCAAGGTGACCTCGGTGTCATGATTAGAAGGAATGACCCGAGCACATATAATCGAGAGCCAAGTCTTGGCCTCAGCAGTGAACTCACGGGAATTAACCCCTCTTTTCATCTCGAACAACTTCGGAGGCTCACCATTATGCAGCTTATCAACCAACCCATGACTACCCATCTCCCTGTAACGCTCCAGATATGTCTTGTTATCTACATCTGGGAGACCACAATAAGCATTAATCAACGCTGGGCTGAAATGCACCTGTACCCCTCGGAAGGTAGCAACGGTGGCCTCATTAAAATCAGTCTCCGAGGCATTAGCGTAAAACTCCGCTAAAATGGTGTGATTAGCCTTGACAGGCTCAGAAGCAAACACCATCCTTCCAATAGATTCAAGCCGGTGAAAGAAGTTCGTTATCTCATTTTTGAGCTTTCCCAAACAGATCCCCTTCTCCTTCACAACAGCCCGGCCCAAGTATTTATCATACTTCTGGGCACATTTAGCTGAGAGGAATCTAGTAGCATCAAAATATTCTTCCTCAGGTTCAATTTCGGATGACGCGGGAATGTTATCGGTAGACATAATTTGCTCAAAGTACCTACAAAAGAAGCCAACATGTTAAAAGTTCTTGTGGACACTTAAAACAATGTATTAGGAAGTATTTAAGCCAAAGAAAATAATTAAAAGATGTCCCAATCAATTTATGCAAGGTTACTGTTTTGGGACATAGTTGAATCCTTCTCCGCGTTCGCGGAGGGGCCTCTGCGTTCAAGGAGAGATAGTGGACTTACCTCCACATTTGCGGAGAGGCAGCCGCGTTTGCGGCTCAGAAATAGGTAGACCTCTGTGAACGCGGACCAGTACACCCCCAACTTAGAAACTTTGCTTGTCCTCAAGCAAAACAAAATCAAAAGCACAAGAGGCAATCAATTTAAGCACAACACACTTTTATTTCAACTAAGGGTCATGATCATGACTTTGGTTGGTACTAATGAATATTCTTCAAGCATAATTTTCACAAAAACAACCCCTCATTCTCATGGAAGAATCAAAGGGGAAGAACAGGTCCTCATCATCGGATTGACTGCTACCACATAGACTCCGGAGCTTTCCCAGCATCTTGTTCAGAAATCGACTCTTCCTCTTCTCGTGCTCCCGGAAGGTCCTCTGTCGCTGCTCAATCTTTCCCTTCCTCTGACTCATGTGCTCCAGTTTTTTGGACATGAATTTCTGTGCAGCAGCTACAGAAGCAATAATAGGTGCATATGCACCCTCAGTAGTAGCTCCAGGTGGTCCAGTAGGAAGGCCAGCAACTAGCTCTCGGATCTGAGTATCAACTCCCTGGATGAGATGTATCGCATCATGGCAGGTCCAAACTAGAGAGGTCCTACAGAAGATGATGTATCAGCCTTAGAAGTGGTCTCGGTAAACTGTCCCAACTGGGGATCAGCCACATCGACCTTCCTCTTCTTGTTCTGGCTACTCCGACCGCCCCTCTTCTTCAGTGGGTGTATCTCCTTCCCGGGCTTCTTCTCCTCATTAGTGGGCAGCCTCAACACTCCAGCACCATAGTACAGCTGAGTGATCAAAGAAGGACAGATAAGACTCCTGGCTCTCCCCTGAGCCACTTCAATAATATGATCAACAATCAACTAGCCCACATTAACCGCCAGCCCATCCATAATAGCTACTATCACCAAAGCCCTGTCCAAGGTGACCTCGGTGTCATGATTAGAAGGAATGACCCGAGCACATATAATCGAGAGCCAAGTCTTGGCCTCAGCAGTGAACTCACGGGAATTAACCCCTTTCTTCGTCTCGAACCACTTCGGAGGCTCACCATTATGCAGCTTATCAACCAACCCATGACTACCCAGCTCCCAGTAACGCTCCAGATATATCTTGTTATCCGTATCTGGGAGACCATAATAAGCATTAATCAACGCTGGGCTGAAATGCACTTGTACCCCTCGGAAGGTAGCAACGGTGGCCTCATTAAAATCAGTCTCCGAGGCATTAGCGTAAAACTCCGCTACAATGGTGTGATTAGCCTTGACAGGCTCAGAAGCAAACACCATCCTTCCAATAGATTCAAGCCGGTGAAAGAAGTTCGTTATCTCATTTTTGAGCTTTTCCAAACAGATCCCCTTCTCCTTCACAAAAGCCCGGCCCAAGTATTCATCGTACTTCCGGGCACATTTAGCTAAGAGGAATCTAGTAGCATCAAAATATTCTTCCTTAGGTGCAATTTTTGATGATGCGGGAATGTTGTCGGTAGACATAATTCGCTCAAAGTACCTACAAAAGAAGACAACATGTTAAAAGTTCTTGTGGACACTTAAAAAAATGTATTAGGAAGTATTTAGGCCAAAGAAAATAATTAAAAGAGGTCCCGATCAATTTATGCAATATTACTGTTTTGGGATAGAGTTGAATCCTTCTCCGCATTCGCGAAGAGATAGTGGCCTTACCTCTGAGTTCGCAGAGAGGCAGCCGTGTTCGCGGCTCAGAAATAGGTAGACCTCCATGTTCGTGGACTAGTTGGCCGCATTCGTGGAGTACAAGGGTACCTAGTCCTCCGTGTTCGTGGACAGAGGTCCGCGTTCGCGGAAAAGTCAGCTTTTCATAAATTTCATAATCCATTGAAGAATTTTAGCGAACAGGTCAAGGGCTCCAAAATATCAATAATTTTCTTCACAAATTCGCCCCTAATTCTACCCCCACACATGATTAATCAATAAACAATCCAACAAACATGAATTCAACCCAAAAATCAACATCTACACACAACAAGAATCAAGTTCAAATCAAGATCACCATGAAGCACAATTTTTTTAAGGATTGCTCACAAAAATTTCTCCCAAATCAAGCCTAACAACTCATTTATCAATAATCACAAGGCAACTATCATTAATTCTACCCAACAATAAACAATTAAGCACGAAAATCAAGTTCTAATCACATATGCACTGTAAAGCACTATAACTCAATTTTCACTCACTAAAAATGCACTAAATTGAGGGGTAAATACATACATGTGAAGTTGATGCAAGCACAAGTTGATAAATTCGAAAACAAAAGAGACAAGGGAGAGTTTCAGGGGACTTTTTGTTCTTTGAATATGAGAGAAAGCCAAGGAAAAAGGGTTTATATTATTGAATGATGAAACTAAAATTGCACTTCAGTTTCTGCCTTTTAAAATACCCTGACCCTCCGTGTTCACGAAGGGTTTGCCGCGTTTGCGCCCTTATGAGAGTTTATTCTCCACGTTCGCGGTCAGTATGGCGCGTTCGCGGAGTGTCCAGCAGATTGGCTTCCGTGTTCGCGGACTCCACTCCGCGTTCGCGGAGAGCAATTCAGTCCTGGAGCCCTGGCAGGTTATTGGAATTTTTGGCAATGGTAGGCACCATTAGGCGACTCGCCCATTGCTTTTAGACGATCTTCAGCTTCCAAAAAGTGTTCTAAACCTCCATTATGAAGATAGTTCACCCCAAACTTCAATCCCAAGTGCATTTTTGCTTCCAAACCTGTTCAAAACACCTCCAAACACTTTGAAATCATTAGGATTAGTCAAAAATAAAATTCTATATCCTAAAAATTAAAGAAAATTCAAAAATCAAAATTTTGGATACCGATGGGTTGCCTCCCATCAAGCACATAATTTAACGTCGCGGTGTGACGCCGATTGCATCACCCTTTACATTTCCACTTCAAGGCGATGTACCTTCTCCCCAATTTCAAATCATTTTCTCATCGAAGCATTTGGGGACTACCGGAGAGCATCACACATTTCACTTGATCTTTCCACTTCGAAGATTTGAATTTCTTGCCCAACTTCACATCATTCTTTCGTGTAGGAGCATTGGGTAAGAGTGATAGTATCACTAGGCCATTCAAACAACGAACTTCATAACTTTTGGCCCTCAAGTGCATGACACTATAACTTTCCAATGTACTAGAGTTGCCATATATGATATTTTTGGCGTTTTCTTGCAACTCTAGTATCATTGCCTTGATATTGGCATCTTGGAATTTTATTGCCTTGGTTTGGTTGCAAATACCCAAAACCTCATCAATATCGAACAAAACCCCTTTTTCTTGACTATCCAACTCCAATGCCTTACGTTTGACCACTTGACAAGGATTACTACGTACTCTTCTTCTTGATCTCACATTGGTCCTCAAAGTAGCGATTTCAAACTCGAGTTGGATCATTTCATGGCACCTAGCTAGGTGTAAGTCATGGAATTCATCCCTCATTTGGAACATTAAGTCTCTTAGCCTCACACCGTGTTCAAGTCATTGAGACAAGTACAAGAGCCAAGCTTGACTCACAACTCCCATCTCTTCACACTTCCCTTCATCAAAAAAGGCATCCACACAACTATTCCCAACATGAAGTCTTCCACAACATGGCCATGGGTCATCAACATAGGGCTTGGACTCACCAAACCTAGTTCCTTCACAAAAAAGCCATAGAAACAAAAAAAAACCAATATTCACAATTTGGATAGAAACTAGTAAACTATAAACTCTAAATTAATTCAATACGCCAAATTGTTCCCCGACAACTGTGCCATTTTTGATAACACTCAACCATACCTCTTACGATTCGAAGTGTGGGCGGTTGCTAAAAAGTATAAACCCAACGAAGAGTTGGGGTCGATCCCACGAGGAACAATGTGCAAGGTGATTGAAGAAATAAAGAATTACTAACTACTAGTTTGAATCCGAAATATAAAATACAATCATAAAATGAGAAAATTTCAAGTAACAAATTTAGGATAGGGGATTAAGGAGAACAAGGAACAAAGCTATATCGAACAAGATTACCAAAGGAATTTGGGAATGGAAAATCAATCAATACCCATACAATCCATGCACATTAGCATCATATAACCTCAATTATTCATGGGTAAAATCATTTATGCCTCAGACTCTAAATTATCTACCTACTTCTATTGAACATAGGCAAATATTTCTCAACTAGTTCTCACCAACCCATTCAAGTGGCAACACAAGCAATCCGATTAAAGGCAATGCATGGATTCACTATTACTAGCTAAAATCTGACAATTGAGTTGCTAAACCTCAATTAATGCACCAATTAATATTCCCAACCTCAATTGACTCTAACAAGCTCAATCAAAGTAAATGGGTAAGTCCAAGGAGTGATCAATTCCAATGGAAAACAATTAAAGCAAGAAATCAATTGGATAATCAAAAACCCATTTCATATATGAGGAAGAAATCAACTAATTGCAAAAGCAGAAGATATAAATCAAAAACCCAAATATTGTTTATTTCTAACACAATATCCAAATCACTAATCAATAATTAACACCTAGAATTCAACAATACAAAGCAAAGAGTTGAAGAAGGAATGAAAAATAATTACAAATCAAGATCACAATCTTCACTCTAATGGTGTTTGTTGAGGAATCTTGCTCTCAAAGCTAAGCCCGAGCCTCAATCTCTATCCTCTCTTGGTTGATTCTTCAATGTCTAATTCAATTCTTTCAATCATCTCCTTCAAATGGTTGTATTTCGGTGTATATGGTGAATTAGGGTTAAAATGTGAAATTCCAATTCTGCCCAAGCGTCAGTCACCTTTCTTCTCCGCGTTCGCGGAGCTTAGAGTAATTGTACTCCGCGTTCGCGAAGGACGTCTTCGTTCGCAGTACTCAACCTGAATGCACTCCACGTTCATAGAGGCTTCCCACGTTCGCGCCTCATAGCTTGCTTGCACTCCGCGGACGCGCCCAGCTCTTCGCATTCGCGAAGAGTATTTCATTGCCAGCTCCAAAATCCTTGTTTTTAGCTCCATTTTGCCCCAATTTCCATTCTTTTTCATCAAAGCTCCTTTTTAACCAACATGTACCTGAAACAACCATATTCAAAGGAAAGTTAGCCTCTTTCTCTACTTAAGTACCACAAAATCACAAGAAAAGGACTCCAAATGAGTGAAAATCACCCACTCATCAGATGCCGAGGTCATTTTTCGCAAGAGCTTGTGATGTCGAAGTCATTTCCAGATAGTGATTGATATAAAGCCTAGGTCATATCCCCTTAGTGATTGATATAAAGCCGAGGTCATTTCTACATAGTGATTGATATATAGCTGATGTCATTTTCGGCTAGTGATTAATATAAAGTCGAGCTCATTTTCTTATAGTGATTGATATAAAGCCGATGTCATTTCTGGCAAGTGCTATGATTGATACATTTTGATGCTTATGAGTGACTTACTAGTTAATTGTGATTGATGTGCATGATACTTGTGAATAATCTACTTGATACTTGAGATTGACTTACTTGATTCGTGTTGGTTATCAAATTGTGACTACTGAATCGTGATTATTGAACCTTGTGAGATGTGTATTGTAGAACTGTTAGGCTGGACTGATTTCTATATAGGTTGTAGTATGAGGAGGTTTGGTTGGAATGGATAGGGGTATTCGATTCTAGCTAGTTGCTTGCTAGGTACCGTGTGGTTGGTACTCACCCCTTGCTTCTACACTTGTGTAGGTTTCAAGCCTAGACTCCCATAACATTCTTCTTCTCTTCAGATTTCGAGGCTTGTCAAGGATTTAGAGAGGTAGATGCTTGTCATCCGGCGGTTCCTCTTGTTCCTTACTTTATGCTTTGTTCTATTTGAGAAACAACGACATCGAGACTATATAATTATTTCATTTCTGCACTTTATGTATTAGAGTCTTGTACAAATGACAACCAGGTTTTAAGGAGTTTATAGAATGAATAAGTTTTCTGCCTTTGTCTTGTTCTTGCTTTATCTTTCTAGATTTCATTTCTTTTCGTTAGGTTGAGGCTGACTTGTCTTGATGGAAACAGATAAGTGTCATCACGTCCTTTTTTGGGTCATGACAAGTGGTATCAGAGCCCTAGGTTCATAGGTCTCACGTGTGTACAAGCCAAGTCTAAGTGGAGTCTCGAAATTGGTATGGAGACATGTGTACTTATCTTCGAGAGGCTATGAAGACTTTTAGGAAACTTTCTTTTGTTCATTCCTTCTTATCGTGCGTGGTTTCTTCACTAGTGCGTGGTTTCTCTAATGCTTTCCAAGGCTGCTTCATTTCGTGGAGCATGAGGGAGGAGAGTCGATTGAGGTTTGTGGACTTGAGATGGGGCAGTATGTCTATGACTGAGTATGAGGCCCGTTTTTGTGAGCTTTCTAGGCATGCTATGACTATTATTCTTGATGAGGCAGATAGAGTTCACAGGTTTCTGAGAGGGTTGACTTTCTCTACTAGGTCATCTGTGTTCCGAGCAGCTAGAGAGGGGGCTTCCTTCAAGTCCATTGTGAGCACCTCCAAAGAGGCAGAGTTGATGCTTTTAGAGGAGTTTGGAGAGCCCAAGAGGGCCCGTTCTTCAGGTAAGTTTTATGGTGCCTTATCTGGAGGCAAGGGTTCACACCGAGGTAGTAGTTCCTTTCAATGCCGTGGGAGAGTTAATACATCTATGGCAGCAGCTGTGAGTGGGAAGTCATCCTGAGGATCTCATGGTTTGGGCCGAGGTGGCCATGGTAGCTCATTTGGTTCATAACATCAGTTATTTATGCCAAGGTCTTGCTTTGGGTGTGGAGATCCAGGTCACATGATTTGATAGTGTCCTCTATAGACTCACTCAGGACCCCAGCATACTTGTTCAGCTGCTCCAGCTAGGGATTTAGTGCCTCCGGACAGGGGTCGAGGCAGAGATCAGTCTGACAGGGGTGGCAGGACTTCTGGTAAGGGTGCTTCAGCTCCATAGGGTGGAGGTCGGGGTTTTACTCAGA
Source organism: Solanum appendiculatum (assembly GCA_018342035.1). Lineage (NCBI taxonomy): Eukaryota > Viridiplantae > Streptophyta > Magnoliopsida > Solanales > Solanaceae > Solanum > Solanum appendiculatum. The sequence goes on from JAGDQO010001315.1 coordinate 140,347, forward strand.
CTGCAGGTGGCCAAGATGGCAATGTTATGTTTTTCTAGGGAGGCCTGAGGCTGAGACTTCTGATGCTGTGATCACAAGTATTGTCCCAGTTTGCCATCGACCTATGTCTGTATTGTTTGATCCAGGGTCTACTTTCTCATATATGTCTACCTATTTTGCTGTTGGGTTTGATATGATGTCTAATTGCATGACTGTGCCTATTCATATTTCTACACCGGTGGGTGAGTTATCAGTGATGGATTGAGTGTATCGATCCTGTCTTGTTTCTTTGGTTGGGTATGATAGTTGGGTAGACTTGATCATTTTGGGAATGGTAGACTTTGATGTTATTTTTTGTATGGATTGGCTCTCCCCGCATCATGCTATTCAAGATTGTTTTTCTAAGACTGTGACCTTGGCGATGTCAGGTGTTCCGAGAGTTGAGTTGATGGGTTCTAGTGGTTCTTACCCTAGCAAAGTTATCTCCTTCATTCGAGCTCAAAGATTGGTTGATAGAGGGTGTTTATCCTACTTGGCTTTCATTCAGAATACTAGTGTTGAGTCATCTTCCATGGATTCTGTGCCCGTGGTTAGAGAGTTTTCAGATGTGTTTCCTACTGATCTTCTGGGTGTTCCTCTGGATAGGGATATTGATTTTGCTATTGTCTTGGATTCGGGCACTAAGGCCATCTCTATTCCTTTGTATTGTATGGCCCCGGGTGAGTTGAAAGAACTGAAGGATCAGTTACAAGATTTGTTGAGTAAGTGGTTCATTCACCCTAATATTTCTCTGTGGAGTGCTCCTGTGTTGTTTGTGAGGAAAAAGGATGGATCCATGAGAATGTGTATTGATTATCAGCAGTTGAACAAAGTGACCATGAAGAACAGGTATCCTCTTCCTCGTATTGATGACTTAGTTGATCAGCTTCAGGATGCATCTCTGTTTTCTAAGATTGATTTGAGATCCGAGTGTCATCAGCTGAAGATTAGGGCATTAGATATCCCTAAGAAAACTTTCAGGACTCGTTATGGGCACTATGAGTTTCTTGTGATTTCTTTCAGTGTGAGTAATGCCCCTGCAGCGTTCATGGAGTTGATGAACGGGGTGTTCCGACCATATTTGGATTCTTTTGTGAGAGTCTTCATTGATGACATCTTGGTGTACTCCAAGATTGAGGAGGATCATGATTCGCATTTGAGGATTGTCCTCCAGAGATTGAGGGAAGAGAAGTTGTATGCCAAGTTCTCGAAGGGTGAGTTTTGACTTGATTCAATTGCATTTCTAGGACACATGGTGTCCAAAGAGGGTATTAGAGTGGATCTAGCCATGATTGAGGTAGTTAGAGGTTGGACCAGGCCTACTTCAGTCACTGAGATTCAGAGTTTTGTAGGAGTTGAGGGCTATTACCGGTGATTTGTTCAGAGCTTATCCACCATTGCATCTCCTTTGACTAGATTGACTCGATAGAGTGTTAACTTTTAGTGTTCTGATGAGTGTGAGGAGAGTTTTCAAAAGCTCAAGACCTTGTTGACTTTGGCCCCTATTTTGACTTTACCTGAGGAGGGTGTAGACTTCACCGTGTATTGTGATGTTTTTGGAGGTGGATTGGGTGGTGTTCTTATGTAAAAAGGGAAAGTGATTGCCTATGCTTCTAGACAGTTGATGACCCATGAGAAGAACTACCCTACTCATGATCTAGAGTTAAAAATTGTGGTGTCTATACTTAAGATTTCGCATATCATCTATATGGGGTTCATTGTGAGGTCTTCACTGACCATTGGAGTCTTCAGTACATCTTCAGTCAGAGGGATCTGAACTTGAGGTAGCATAGATGACATGAGCTACTGAAGGACTACGACATCATTATCTTATATCACCCCGGAAAGGCCAATATGGTGGCCGATGCTTGAGTAAGAAGACTTCTAGCATGGGGAATCTTGCATCTATATGTGTTGAGGAAAGACCATTGGCTAGAGATGTTCAGAGGTTAGCCAACAGTCTCGCCCGATTGTAGATTTCTGAGGAGTCGGTGGTTTGATTGCTTTCATTAAGGCTTGTTCTTCTGTAGTTGAGCAGATTCGTGAGCACCAGTTTGATGATGAGAAATTATGTCTCATTCGAGACAAAGTGTTGGGAGAGGGGAAGCCTAGGAGGCTGTCCTTGATTCGAATGGTTTCTTGAGGATTGGAGGCATGATTTGTGTGCCCAAGACGGGTTAGTTGATTAGATTGATTCTTGATGAGTCTCATTGCTCTCGATATTTTATTCATCCAGGAGCGACAAAGATGTATCTTGACATGAGCTAGCATTATTGGTGGTGTGGCATGGAGTTCCTATCTCTATCGTCTGTGACCGAGGTTTGTTGTTCACCTCTTACTTTTGGAGGGCTTTGCATCATAGCTTGGGTACTCGGTTAGATATGAGTACAACTTTACACCCTCAGGCAGATGGACAGTCTGAGAAGATGATTCAGGTGTTGGAGGATATGCTCCGAGCTTGTCTGATCAACTTTTGTGCTAGATGGGATCAACATTTGCCCTTAGTTGAGTTTGCCTATAGCAACAATTATCACTCCAGTATTCAAATGGCCCCGTTTGAGGCGTCATATGGCAGACGGTGTAGATCTCTGATTGGTTGGTTTAATTTGGCTGAGATGGACTCTATAGATACTGACTTGCTTAGAGATGCTATGTAGCAGGTTCGTATGATTCAGGACAGACTGTCAACAACCCATAGTCGACAGAAGAGTTATGTAGACCGGAGAGTTTGAGCCCTAGAGTTTATGGAGGGTATGATTCATTGGACCTTTTGAGATTTTGAGCTGAGTGGGAGAGGTGTCTTATAAGTTGGCCTTGCCACCTAGCTTGTCAACTGTTCTTCTTGTGTTTCATGTCTCCATACTTCGGAAGTACGTGCCGGATGAGTCCCATGTGCTTTTTCTTAATTCTGTTGAGTTGGGTCTAGACTTATCTTTTGAGGAGGAGCCTATAGTCATTTTGGATAGGTAGGTTCGAAAGCTTAGGAACAAGGAGATTGCTTTAGTGAAGGTGCAGTGGAAGCACTATTCAGTTGGTAAGGTGATTTGGGGGATGGAGTCAGATATGGGTTTCAAATATCCTCATCTCTTCGAGGCTTCAGGTACTTTTTTTTGCTTTATGTTTGAGGATGAACATGGGTTTTAGTGTTGGCTAATGTAATGATCCGATTGGTCATTTTTGGTATTTTCCTGGAATTCACCATTTTGCCTCTCTCGATTTTACCCCCCAGTCATTTTTGTTTTAGTTTGGGAAGTTGGTTTCGAACCTTGAGTAAAAAGTTGAGAATTTGTGTAAGTTTTGAGTTTAAAAGGGCTTAAGTTGTGAAATTCTGGAAATTTAGCCTTTGAGTTGAATTTGGTCAACATTCGGGGTTCGGATGCTCGGACCAGAATTCTGAGAGTTCTATTGGATTCGGGGGATAAATTTTGGCCTAAGTGAGGTCTTGGTTAATTTTTGTGAGGTCTCGTGCTTATTTTAGCCTTTTTAGGTGTTGTGTTAGTTTCTTGTGGTTTCAAGGAACGTCGGGTCAAGCTGACCTCGAATTCATATTTTTACAGTTCCATTTAATTCGAAACGTCGAGTATAATTGATTTGCATATATGGTTTGTGTGTATGGGGTTCTAAACGAATTTCGAGAGTCCCTTTTATGATTGGAAGTTGGCTGATTTTTCTGGTATCTGCTGACTCAGCTTCTGCCAACATAAGCGATCCTTCACGAAAGCGAAGGGAGCTTTGCTTTTGTGAAGAGGTCTACTTAAGCGGTGTTCGCTTAAGCAAACCGAAGGCCGTTTTTGTGAAGTCCACTTAAGTGAACCTGTGTCTGCTTTTGCGACACCTGAGACCCTTTTTGAACTGAAATTTTGGGGTTTTGTCCTTCTTTCTCCATTTTGAGTTTTGAAAGAACCTTGGAGGCTATTTTTGAGAGTTTTTTCACTGTGAATCAATTGGGAAAGCCTTTGTAACTCTAAAACTTCATTTCTCATTAATTATTTGTGGATTCTAACATTAAAATTTAGGATTTGATTTGGAAAATGGCAAGATTTTGCAAGAACTGGAGTTTTGATATAAAATTGATATTATGAACTGATTTTGATCCCTTTTTCGAAATGGTTATCCTCAATGAATTCCTAAAGCCTTAAACATCATTTTCATATATTGATTTAGGGATTCAAACCTCCTTTTTGAAATTGAGTTTTGAGATGATTGACCCATTTATCTAAATAATTGATGTAAGTATTGTTGTTTTTGAGGAGTGATTGTTAATACTTGATTCTTATTAAGTCGTGTATTGTTGGAGATGATTCGGGACGGGAAAACTCAAGCTTCAGATTGATTAATTGATCGTTTTTGGGCAAAGGACCTCCCAAACTTTGTAATCTAGTAGAATTATTTACTTCTCTTAATTGTATGTGAGTTGAGGAGTAATCGGGATTGAGGTGAATGGTTTAATGTTCCACTTGATCATTGTTAACTAATAAAAGAAAGGAAAAAAATGAAAAGGCTTTTTGATGAAAATGTTAAATCGTGAAATGCCTTGTTGTGTTCCCTATTTGATTGATTGATGATATGCTTGATAGCATGAAAGTAAACTTGAATTGACTTAAATTGCTTGTAACATTGTCTCATCCATGTGGTGTGATATTGCTTGTGTGCATTGATTATTGGCCACCATGATGAGACATGTGATAGCTTGTGATGCTGTGGTCATTTTCGACAAGAGCTTGTGATATCGAGGTCATTTTCAATTAGTGATTGATATAAAGTCGTGGTCATTTCTGGCTAGTGGTTGATATAAAGCCGAGGTCATATCTAGATAGTGATTGATATAAAGCCGAGGTCATTTCCGGCTAGTGATTGATATAAAGCCGAGGTCATTTCCGGCCACTGATTGATATAAAGTTGAGGTCATTTCCGGCAAGTGCTGTGATCGAAATATTTTGATGCTTATGAGTGACTTACTTGTTAATTGTGATGACGCTCATGATACTTGTGAATATTCTACTTGATACTTGAGATTGACTTACTTGATTCGTGTTGGTTATCGAATTGTGACTATTGAATCGTGATTATTGAACCTTGTGAGCTGTGTATTGTAGAATTGTTAGGTTGGGCTGATTTCTAAATAGGTTGTAGTTTGAGGAGGTTCGGTTGGAATGGATAGGGGTATTCGATTCTAGCTAGTTGCTCATTTATTTGGTTGCTTGTTGAGTACTGTGTTGTTGGTACTCACCCCTTGCTTCTACACTTGTGTACGTTCCGATCCTGGACTCCCGTGACCTTCTTCTTCTCTTCGAAATTTGAGGTTTGTCAAGGATTTTGAGTGGTAGTGGCTTGTCATTCGGCAGTTCCTCTTGTTCCTTACTTTATGCTTTGTTCTATTTGAGAAAAAAGACATTGAGACTATGTAATTATTTCATTTATGCAATTTATGTATTAGAGACTTGTACACGTGACAACCAGGTTTTGGGAAGTTTATAGAATGAAAATTTTCCACCTTTGTCTTGTTCTTGCTTTATATTTCCGCATTTCATTTCTTTTTGTTGGGTTGGGGCTGACTTGTCTTGGTGAAAACAAATAAGTGCCATCATGTCCTTTTTTGGGTCGTGACATTGCCCTAGTACACCAACCAGGAAGAAATATTTTATGATTTTTCCCTTTTCTCCAAACCAGAACAAGATCCAATTAGGTCGATTAGAATTTCCTTATTTCATAACGCTATAACATTCTCAAGTTAGAGTCTCACAATCTTTATTATAAGTTGCACCTGAGAAACTACATGCTAAGCAAATCTTTATTAAAGCAGTATATCCATAAGATTCCAAAGCTGGGAAAGTGGTTGATTAGAAACTTAAGACTTTTTGGGGGCACTCAAAGTTTTTGAAAATTTGATTATTGGAGTTATCTGGTTATTAGTGCAGGATTTACTTTTTTAACCAGAGGAATCCTTTCGGGAGCAGTATGGGCTAATGAAACATGGGGATCCTTGTTGTCATGTGTAACACCTCGTATTTCAAAAGGGAAAGACTGCATTAAATTGCAACAACAAGTTCAGGTCTTCGAGATCAGTCTAAAATTTTCAAAATCAAGTTTCAGCATCTTTTCTACGGGTGGACAAGATGGTCTGTCAAAGGGTCTACGAGTCATAGATAGATCTCGTAGGTAGGTCCCAGACTTAGTGAAATTTTGAGGGTCAAGATTGGTTTATATGGTTGGTGTCTACAGACCGTAGGAAAACCTATGAGTTGTAGACAAGCTCCATCAAAATGGGTCCAATTTCAAAGTCTCTGAACCTTTCTATGGTTGACCAGTACAGTTCGTAGAACGACATACAAACCGTAGGTCGAGTCCGACAGTTATTTTTAGGAGCTTTTGGGTGTTTTCCAAATTAATTTAACCCAATACTATGTCATTTTGCCTTCTACCCTAAGCGCTATATAAAGCTTTTAAGCCCCAAATTACTCACTTTCAATTCAATCTCCTAAATTCCCAAAACTTGGCCAAATTCATCCTCCCCAAATTCTCTCAACTTAAGGAAGGAGAAGAAGAGCTAGGGTTCCATTCAAGTCTCCTATTCACCATTTTTCTTGATCTTAAAGGATCAAGGTATGTGTGTATTCACCCATGGAGTCCTTTCCTCCATAGGGTCCCCAAGAATTGCAATTCCCCAATCTAATTTCCATTGATTCTAGTTAGGGTTTCCATTCAATCTCATGGGTTTCATTCAATTGTGATTTATTGTTGTTTATTAAATCTTCTAATGCATGAATTGATGTTAATCCATGATATTTGATGAAACTGTATTGACCCATGCCTAAACTATGTTTTTCAACTATAATTCCATGATGAACCCATGAATTATGAAATTATGAAGATATGCATGTTTTAATGAAATGATTATAAATTATTTGGGGATGCTTTGAAAGGAAAATATCAATGCTATTATGAAAGGATTTCTCACTTACTACGATGATCATAATTGTGAAAGGTATTTCTCACAAATGAATTCACATTGATGAAAGGTTTTCTCATCTATGTTGAATTATGTTTAAGGAGCTATTCTATGTTTTGATCTTGGAAGATGTGGATTGGTTTGATCATTGCCTTTCCCTATGTTAAATTGATATTTGACTTTTATCTATTCCATTGGAATTTAGACTTAGCATTGAGTGGGCTTTGAGGTGGAGGCTCAAATAGGGTACTCTCTAGTAGCAACCTCTAGTCCCTAACTACGTGCCCCCATAAGATTGTCTTAAATGACCTAGCTAGTGGATCCACTTTAGCAAATGATGATATGTATGGATTCTATCTTGGCAAGTAGATTCCCCTTCTTTCGGTATGAGGGATATACCGAATTCTATAATATATATCTCATGGTCTTATTGTCGGTTAAATCTAAGATCCCACAAAATGACTATGTTTTCTCCAAAACTTTACTTATACTTGATCATATTTCCATGATTTTTATGTCAACTCTTCTTTAAAGTTTTCAAATGTTTCAATATGATCATGCCTACTCATTTTAAGTAATTCATGCTATCATGCCTATGTTCATGCATATTGCCTCATACTTAGTACATTCCATGTACTAACGCATACTTGTTCCTACATTATCTCATAAATGTAGGGTCTGATGCTCCTACCTTCCATACTCGTGGCTAGTTGGTTCTGTTGACTTCGAAGATAGTGGTGAGTCCTCATGTTTCGAGGACCGAGATGCCTTTATTGCTTTATGTCCTTTTCATTTTTGACTTTGTATGTGATGTATGAGTTACATCCCAATCACTTTCCTTATGATGTATTAGATGGATTTGAGACTTATGTTAGACTTCCGCTTTTGTTGAAATGTTTCTTTTGAACTCTTTATTCTATTATCATGTATGCTAAGTGGCTTGTGTAGGGCCTTCGGGGTTCTATAAGCTATGTTAATCCTAGGGTATACTTTGGGTAATAACATCATGAAATAGAGGTCTGATTTAAATGACAGTGGAATTTCATGTGTAGGGGTGAAATATAGAGATCTACAAAGGAACACCAAAAACGAAGGCTTTTTGGGTCCCTACTGATGCTGAAGTGATATAGGTTAAAATTTTCAAAGTCATTTTAATCTTTTTTCTTCCAATTCCAAGAAAGAAAAATCTCAAAATATTTGTAAGGAAGTTTGTCTATCTTCATTCCAATCATCGTATTTCGATCGATTAACTACGCCTATCAAATCTAACTATCTTTTCTGAAGCCCTTTCCCTTCTATTATAGTAGCCCTTCATAGGGGATCAAAGAAAGGTAGCTTTCTTCTCTCTTTGTCAGATGATGACTTATGTAGTGGTCGGTCTTCCTACTAGAATGCCTTCCTGGTCGAAGAACTCCTTTTTTTACTAGTAAGGATGCAAGCAGCAAAAAAACTTATGCAAAGGAGATTTTATTCTCTGTCCTCTCCTTTCCAAAGGCCAAGGGATACATCCCTTTCCTTCTATAGCTCTTTTGCTTTCCCAAGGATAGAGGTAGCTCGGGAAAAGCCCACTTTCTTCACTCCGCGAATGAGAGAGAAAATCAAAGGAAAAAAATACATTCTCTCTTTGTGATATCTGGAACTTCTTGAAAGAAGCTTCAACCATTGTATCTTCCACATCTCTAATCCATACCTTACAGGCTATAATGTAGAATATGTGCAGGATGCGATCCTTAATAGTTCTCTATTTGCAGAAGCCAATGTCTCAGGGTTTCAGGGACTCATTCTGATTGAAAAAAGGGGTGGGTCTTTACCAACTTCTAAATATTCTATTTTAGGGAAAAGGTGAGCGCCTAGCGCGAAATATTGCTTTACTAAGTAAGATAAGGCAAGAAGCAAGGGCGCAACAGCTGCACAAAAGTCTTTGCTTCTAAGCGCATCCCTTTTCTTGCTCATTAGCGTTTGACTAATAAGATAGAAAGAGTCTTTCTTGCTTGTTTAGTAAATTCTCATTTTTTGATAGGAGTAGGTGTTTGCTAGGCTAGGGCACTTTTCATTCTTCATTCGAAACTTACAATTGTCGGGTCAGGGATTTCTTCTTTATTATCAAAAAGGGAGTTGGGTAAAGCAAACTCTCTCCTTGGAGGAGCACATGTTTAGTCAAGTAGAACAGGGTTGCGCTGCTTGATGTTTCGATCAAAATTAAATCAGTGGGGCCATGTCGGTACGATTGAATATGCATTAGAAAGGTCAATCCCTCCCCTATGACACCAAACAAACCATGCAAAATTTCTAAACCACCCATTTCCATAAACAATATTATGTCTACGTAGACCTAAGTGGTCATATTGGATCCTTGGGAACCATCACAAGTACGGCTGGCCTATATTTATTTGAACAAATATGTCATGTCATCCAGTGGAGCCATGAATAAGGTGACTCACGCAGACATCTGACTCTGTCAATAGGAAAGAATATACAAACTAACACAGATGGCTAGTCAATCTTTTAGATCTTATTAGCCAGAAAACTGGAGATTGATGACCATAGTCCCGACCTTACCAGCACCGAAGGTGTACTAAGCAATGAACACACAAAATCAACTTTCTTTTATGACAAAATAAACCAAGTCCAATTCAACTCCCATACGACCAAGGAAGTATGCATGAAGATAGGGTTAGTGATACATTGTTCATACTCGAGTTGCTCAAATCCAGTAGGACTATCAGGAATAGTAGGATCTAGTAGGAGCTTGCTTTGGAATGTAGTGAGATTTGTGGAACTAATCATTCATTTATTCCTGTCATCGTAGAAGCTGCTCCTAGAAAATATTATGGGTCTCGTGTATCTAATCAATTAATCCCACAAACTGAAGAAGCTTCTACTTTTGTGATAGCTTCACCTAGAGAAGAAAATCTTTGTTTGGGCATACCCACCCCGCTGGAAAAGATGGCCGAAGCCATGGCTTCTACTTTCTATATTTTGAAGGTTATTCACATTAATGGGGACATTAAGGACCCAAAAACAATACATTGGTTGGGTAAGCTCAACGGTCTCCTCTTCTATATCTTTGATCATGGCACATACATGAGGACGTTTTCCATACTTATGAGGAGGAAGCTCACCATATCAATAACTATATGGGAGGTTCCTTTTCAAACTACCAAGGTTTAACTAAGGACCTTGGCGGCAAGTACAAGGGAATCAAGATTGGAACAAAGAACTAAATGCAGGTTGGAGAGACAGGAACCAAGGTAATTTAGACAAGGGTTTTAACCACATGAGTCCAAATCCATATGTGCCACCCAGAGGTGGGCAACAGAGCACATACCAACCTTCAGTGAGTGACTTTTGAACATCTAAAATGGAAGATATGCCATCTCACATACTCAAGAAAGTCAAAAATACTTAGAGCAATATGCAACAACTTCGCAGTGATATTTTTTCCATGGAACAAGTGGTCAATTGGCATGCCATGTTTATCAAGCAAATCGAGACTCAACTGAGTCCAATCTTAGCAGAGGTAAATCAAAGACAAAAAGGTACTCTTCCAATGTATATATTAGCAAATCCAAAAGAAAAGGGAGGTGATGTAAATCAATGTATGGCTGTCACAACACAAAGTAGAGACATATTCACAAATTATATAATGATGATTGACAAGCCAAAAAAAGAAGTTATGAGCGAACATGAAGCAGGTATTATTGGTGAGAAGGTAAGTTATTATGGAGAGACTGGAATGCCTATGGAAACTACACCTACTCCAGAAAGTACTCCACCAACTCTTGAGAAGTTGGAATAGTATAAAGAGAAGGATGGCTTCACCTAATTTTTCAACTTTTTCAAGGGACAACTCATCAACATACTAGTTATTGATTCATTAAGCGACATGCCAAAAAATGCTAAGTATTTATAAGAAATAGTGCCATGCAAGAAAGGTATTAGAAAAGGTGTGACACAATATCACATACTGATGAGTGCATTGTAACACCTCGGGTTTTTAAAGAAGGAAAATGTAGCCTTTTCAAAAGATTCCTGGTGCAGTGCCAACGAGACCACCGACGGCCCGTGGTCTGAACTACGGACCGTAGGTGGAACCATAGGTAGCACTGTCAAAAAATTCCCAATGATAAGTTTCAGTACCTGATCTACGGAGCAACATGATGAGTCGTCGTCCATTGTATGGACCGTAGGTAGGTCTCGCAGGTGAGACCCATACTTAATTAAATTTCTAGGCCTAAGGTCTGGTCTACTATGGCTAGAACCACGAACCGTACATGGGCTCCGTCGTTGGAAGGCTCAAGGATGAACTTTCTGAATCAATCTACTGAGGGACAAGACGGTCCGTAGGTTGACTTACGGACCGTAGGTCCCGACCATCGATGGACCCCGACAGTTATTATTTAAGGACTTTTTGGTCATTTCCCTAAATGTTTAACTCCTAATCTAAGTCGATCATGCCCTTAACCCAGACCCTATATAAGCTTCCTAAGCCTAATTTTACTCATTCTAAATCATTCCCAAATTCTCCTCTCTCAAATATTTCTCTCTCTAGAAAGTTCTCTCAAATCTCAAGGAAGAAGAAGGGCTAGGATCCTCCATTGAAGGTCATCACTTTCTAGCAATTTCGTGTGGGCTTTGTTGAGGTATGTTAGCATTCACCATTGGAGCCCTTTCCTCCAATGGGTCCCTAGTTCTCTTCAATTTTCAAGGTTCAATTTCCCCAAATTGAGTTAAGGTTTTGATCCATTGTTATGGGTTCTTCAATTATGATTTCCAATTGTTGTTTTTTATGATTTCTAGTGCACAATCTAGCGTGATAAAGTAATTTAGTGCACGATTTAGCGTCAGTTATATGATCTGATGAAGAATTGAATGAGCCATGCTATTTTCCCCAAATTTCCAAATATGTACTTTGATTGGTGGGTTGAATTGTAAAGTGATGAATTGTATGAAATCTCTATGAATCCTTGCATGATTTATGAACTAACGAAAAATGATTTTATGGAATTAAGCATATTCAAATCAAAAGCATGATTTTTCCTCTATTATGTGGGTTCCTCCAATTATGGATAAATTACCTTGTTTATGGCTTTCTAAGCATGAGTTTGCATTGAATTGCATGATTTAAGAACAATTCTCATGAAGCTATGTGAACCCAACAGTTTGTAAGTTATGAGCATGATGAACTATGTAAAGATGAAGTCTATGAAATTATGCATGTCTCAAATGAAGCTAATATTGAATTAAGGGTGCTTTGAGATTAAAGCACCAAAGTTTAGGATATATTGATGTTGTTGTTGAGTTGTGAAAGGGTTTCTCACGTAATACTCACACTATGAATTTGAATGAAAAAGAGGCGATTACCCATGTTCTTAAGGAGCTATTCTAATGAATGGACAAGAGGCGATCACCCATGTTCCCTAGCATAGACAAGAGGCGATTACCCATGTCTACCTATGATAATTGAACTATGACTAATCCGTGGGAATTATGCTTAGCACCGAGTGGACAAGTGGCGACTACCCATGTCCCATAAACTATGTGCCACCATAGGATGATGGTCTATGATAGACACTAGCTAGTTGATCCACGTAAGCTAAAAAAGTTATGGTCTTACCTTGGCAAGTAGGGTAACCCTTTTTCGATGTAGGGTAGACACCGGATTCCTTGTTGATAGCTCATATGGTCTTATATGTCGGTTAAGGCTATTTCCCATAACTAATGAACACAAGTGTTGTTATGATGTTCTCAAGTAAAGTAAAGATGTTAAGCTTTCTTTGACCTTGGTTTATTCCTTATGTTTTCCATGCTCTATCATGTTTTAGTTTGGTCACTGCATGTCATGAAAAATGTCCCATATTAGCATGTTTAAAATGTTTTATGTGCATTGCTATCATACCTGGTACTTGATTGTACTAACTCATACTCTTGCCTTCATTGACTTGTTGATGTAGGACTTGGCGATTCACCATCCACTAGTGGCTAGAGCTTAGTAGAAGATTTGTGAAGACTTGGTGAGTCCTTATCCATCCGAGGACATAGCCTAGTTGTTCTTACTTTCATGTTCTTACTTTGACATTGTATTGGGTTACGTCCCAAATCTTACTTTTCACTCTTATGATTAGATTGGCTTTGAGACATGAGATGTAGACTTCTGCTATTTTTCTTGAAAAGCTTTGATATGGCAATATCTTTTGAACTCTTAATCTCTATGATCTTATATGTATGTATGCTAAGTGGCTTGTATGAGGCCTTTTGGGGTCTTATACGCCATGTCACGTCTAAGGGGTACCTTGGGTCGTGACAAACTTGGTATTAGAGCCAGGTTTTAGAAAGATCCTAAGATGTCTCATAAGTCGCGTCAAGTAGAGTCTTGTTCATGAGTGTGAAGCGCGCCACATTTATGAATGAGAGGCTATAAGACGCTTAAGAAACTTCATTTATTTCATACTTCTAAGTCGTGCCATAGATTTTAACTCTATATGTCTCTCTCTCCTAATCCCTATCCTATGTGTTTCAGGATATGGCGACTCAAAGAGCTTATGCTAGACGAAATGCGGGAGAGAATGTGGAACAAGAAGCTCCTCCTTAAGCTCCTCAAGTTTCGGCTGACCCTTTGGCCGAACAAGTGACTAATGCAGAGTTTAGGGTTGTTTTTCAAGCGTTGGCTCAAGCCGTGACGGCTCAAAAAAATAGAGAGGTTGTGGCTCCCGTGAACCCAAATACGGGTACGACGGCATCAAGGGTGAGGGACTTCACTAGAATGAACACTCCGAAATTTCTTGGCTCTAAGGTTGAGGAAGATCCTCAAGAGTTCATCGATGAGGTGTACAAGGTGTTGATGATCATGGGTGTGACGCTGGAGGAAAAGGCAGAGTTGGCCGCTTATCAACTCAAGGATGTTTCTCAAATTTGGTTCAACCAATGGAAGAGTGAGAGGGCGGCTAATGAGGGTCCTCTAGATTGGGAGAAATTCAAGGTTGCTTTCTTTGATAGGTTCTTTCCCCTTGAGATGAGGGAGGCAAGGGTGCTTGAGTTCATCAACCTTCGTCAAGGAAACATGAGTGTGAAAGAGTATGCTTTGAAGTTCACACAATTATCTCGATATGCTCCTTCTATGGTTGCCGATCCTAGGGAAAGAATGGGTAAGTTTGTTTCGGGAGTGTTCGAAATGGTGGTCAAAGAGTGTCGTACCGCCATGCTTGTCAACGACATGGATATTTCTCATCTCATGGTGTATGCTCAACAAATAGAAAAGGAGAAACTCAAGGAAAGGTCTAGAGAAACTAAGAGGGCTAGGACCGGTGATGGTAACTTTTCACATTCAAGGCCCGATGGACATGGTCGTTCTAGATTTCGGCAAAGGTTTTCTGATCAAGGTTCCTCCAATGCTCCTCTTAAGTCCAACAAAGATTGGGTGTCTAACCCTAAGCCTTAAGGAGGAAATGGTGGTGGATTTTCATCGACTACTTGTGATAAGTGTGGAAGAAAGCATGAGGGTAAATGTCTAGCCGGTTCTAATGCATGCTTTGGTTGTGGTAAGATGGATCACAAGATAAGGGATTGCCCCTTAGTGGCTAAGAATGAAGGCGATAACCGTCGACGCACTCAATCTCAAAATCCATCGAGTTCTAGTGGGAATCAGAAGAAAACCGATTCTATGCACTTCAAACTCGCCATGAGCAAGAGAGCTCTCCCGATGTGGTTACCGGTATGTTGAAAGTTTTTAACTTTGATGTTTATGTCTTGCTTGATCCCGGTGCTACCTTGTCTTTTGTGATGCCATATGTGGCTATGAGGTTTGATGTTGTTCTGGATGTGTTGCTAGATCCTTTTCGTGTCTCTACTCCGATTGGTGAATCTATTGTGGCTAAGAGAGTCTACAGAAATTGTCCCGTCTCATTATCCCATAGAGTCACTCATGTTGATCTTGTAGAGCTTAATATGTTAGATTTTGATGTTATTCTTGAGATGGATTGGTTGCATTCTTGTTACGCTTCTATTGATTGTAGGACCCAAATGGTCAAGTTTCTATTCCCGAATGAGCCTATCCTAGAGTGGAAGGGGGGAAATTATATGTTTAGAGGTCTATTTGTTTCTTATCTAAAAGCTAGAAAGATGATTTCTAAGGGTTGCATATACCATCTTGTTAGGGTAAAGGATTTGGATTTCGAAACCCCTACTCTCGAGTCGGTCCCCGTTGTTAGTGAGTTTTTGGAAGTGTTTCCCGATGATTTACCCGGTATTCCTCCCGAAAGGGAAATATACTTCGGCATTGATCTTATCCTGAATACGCAACCTATTTTTATTCCTCCATATAGAATGGCTCCGGTGGAACTAAAGGAACTAAAAAAGCAATTAAAAGACTTGTTGGATAAGGGTTTCATCCGACCAAGTGTTTCCCCATGGGGTGCTCCGGTCTTGTTTGTAAAGAAGAAAAATGGTTCACTCCGTATGTACATTGACTACCGTCAATTGAACAAGGTTACTGTTAAGAATAAGTATTCTCTTCCAAGGATAGATGACTTGTTTGATCAGCTTCAAGGGGCTAGTTATTTCTCTAAGATCGACCTTTGTTCGGGCTATCACCAATTGAGGGTGAAAGAAGATGATATTCTAAAAATGGCTTCCCGGACTAGGTATGGTCACTACAAGTTCTTGGTAATGTCGTTTGGATTGAAAAATGCTCCGGCCGCATTTATGGACTTGATGAATGGGGTGTTTAAACAATACCTTGACATGTTCGTGATTGTGTTTATTGATGATATCTTGATCTATTCAAGGAATAAGGATGAGCATGCCAATCATTTGAGGATTGTATTGCAAATCCTCAAGGACCAACAACTCTTTGCGAAGTTTAGTAAATGTGAGTTTTGGCTAAGGTCCATGGCTTTTCTTGGTCACATTGTCTCCGGTAAGGGTATTGAGGTAGATCCTAAGAAGATGGATGCGGTTAAGGATTGGCCTAGACCTCTATCACCTTAGGATATCCGTAGTTTCTTGGGCTTAGCCGGCTATTATAGGAGGTTTGTTGAAGGATTTTCTTCAATTGCTTCTCCATTGACAACTTTGACTCAAAAGAAGGTTAAGTTCATATGGTCCGAGTCATGTGAGAAGAGTTTCCAAGAATTGAAAGATAGACTTACGTCGGCCCCGATATTGACTCTACCGTAAGGATCCGATGGTTTTGTGGTTTATTGTGATGCCTCAAGAATTGGGATAGGATGTGTTCTCATGCAAAATGGGAAAGTTATTGCTTATGATTCAAGACAACTCAAGGTGCATGAAAAGAACTATCCTACTCATGACCTAGAATTAGCGACGGTTGTGTTTGCTTTGAAAATATGGCGGCATTATTTGTATGAGGTACATGTGGATGTCTTTACAGAACCATAAGAGTTTACAATATGTGTTTAAACAGAAAGATCTGAATCTTCACCAAAGAAGGTGCTCGAGTTGTTAAAAGATTACGACATGAGTGTCCTCTATCACCCCGGCAAGGCTAATGTGGTGGCGGATGCTCTTAGTCGATTATCCATGGGTAGGGTTGCTCATGTTGAGGATGGTAAGAAAGAGTTGGTTCGCGATGCTCATAGATTGGCCCGATTGGGTGTTCGATTGGTTAATTCCACTAAAGGTGGCGTTATGGTTCACAATAGTTTCGAATCATCTTTTGTGCATGATGTAAAGATTAAACAAGATCTTGATCCTAATTTGGTTGAATAGAAGGAAGTGGTGCTCAAAACGTCCGTAGAGGCTTTCTCCTAAGGGGGAGATGGTGTACTTCTCTATCAAGGTTGTTTGTGTGTTCCCAATGTAGATGACTTAAGAGGACAAATTTTATCGCAAGCCCATAGTTCTCGATATTCCATTCACCCGGGAGCTACCAAGATGTACCGTAATTTGCGGGAGATCTATTGGTGGAATGGGATGAAGAAGGATATTGCGGAATTTGTGGCTGAGTGTCCTAATTGCCAACAAATGAAAGTTGAGCATCAAAGGCCGGGAGGTTTGACTTAAGATATTAGTATTCCTACTTGTAAATGGGAAGATGTGAACATGGACTTTATTGTTGGTTTACCACGCACCTGGTGACAATATGATTCGATTTGGGTTGTTGTAGATCGAATGACGAAATCAACCCATTTCATTCCCGTCAAAACATCTTATTCGGCGAAGGATTATGCTAAGTTGTATTTGAGGGAAATGGTTAGGCTGCATAGAGTGCCTTTATCCATTATCTCTGATCGTGGTGCCCAATTCACTTCTCAATTTTGGAAGTCTTTCCAAAAGGGTCTTGGTACTCGCGTTAAGCTTAGTACAACCTTTCACCCCCAAACCAATGGGCAAGCAGAGCATACTATACAAACTTTGGAAGATATGTTGAGAGCTTGTGTAATTGATTTCAAGGGTAATTGGGATGATCATTTTCCTTTAATTGAATTTGCGTATAACAATAGCTACCATTCTAGCATTGGCATGGCTCCATTTGAGGCTCTCTACGGAAGGAGGTGTAGATCTCCTATAGGTTGGTTCGAAGTAGGTGAAGTTGTTTTGATAGGCCCCGAATTGGTACATGAGGCTATGGAGAAAGTTTGGCTTATTAGAGAGAGGTTGAAAATGGCCCAAAGTCGACAAAAGTCCTATGCCGATGTTAGAAGGAGAGATTTAGAATATGATGTTGATGATTGGGTTTACTTGAAAATTTCACCCATGAAGGGTGAAAGGAGATTCGGGAAGAAAGGGAAGCTTAGTCCCCGTTATGTAGGCCCGTATCATATTCTGAGACGTGTTGGTATGGTTGCTTATGGGCTTGACTTGCCTAATGATTTGGCATCGGTGCATCCGGTTTTCCATGTCTCATTGTTGAAGAAATGTGTTGGTGATCCGACGTCTATAGTGCCATTAGAGAATCTGGGCATAAAGGGTAGCCTTTCCTATGAAGAAGTTCCGATTGAGATTTTAGACCGGCAAGTCCGGAAGCTAAGAAATAAAGAAGTTGCTTCCGTGAAAGTTCTTTGGAGGAACCAATTAGTTGAGGGTGCTACTTGGGAGGCCGAGGCCGATATGATGTCCCGATATCCTCATCTCTTTCCTTCCAATCCTACTCTAGCTTGAGGTACCTTGTTCCTCATGGTTCCTTCTTTTGGTCTCATGTGTCTTAGTCATTTCCATGATTCCTTGATTATGCATGTTCATGAAGAGTCTAATGTGTGAAAATAAGCTAGCTTAATTGATTTATCCATGATTATGTGCATTGAGTATGAGTTGCATAAAGTCTTCATGAAATGGTGTGTTGAACATGCTTTAGCTTGGAGTTGATGTTTCCTCCTTGGATATGTGCATTTATGTGATTGCATTCTAGGTTGGGTTGTAGCTCTTGTTTCTTACCCTCCTTATGATGTCTTGACTCTCATTCGAGGAGGAATGTTCCCAAAGGGGAGATATTGTAACACCTCAGGTTTTAAAAGAAGGAAAATGTAGCCTTTTCAAAAGTTTCCTGGTGTAGTGCCAACGAGACCACCGATGGCCCGTGGTCTGACCTACGAACCGTAGGGGAACCGTAAGTCGCACTGTCCAAAAATTCCCAGTGATAAGTTTCAATACCTGATCTACGGAGCAACAGGACAAGCCGTCGTCCATTGTACGGATCGCATGTGGGTCTCGTAGGTGAGACCTATACTTAGTTAAATTTCTAGGCCTAAGGTCTCGCCTACGATGGCCATATACATACCGTAGGTCGAACCACGGACCATACATGGGCTCCGTCGTTGGATGGCTCAAGGATGAACTTTCTGAATCTATCTACGGAGAGACAGGACGGTCCGTAGATTGACTTACGGGCCGTAGGTCCCGACCGTCGATGGACCCCGGCAGTTATTAGTTAAGGACTTTTTGGTCTTTTCCCTAAATGTTTAATTCCTAATCTAAGTCGGTCATGCCCTTAACCCATACCTTATATAAGCTTCCTAAGCCTAATTTTACTCATTCTAAATCATTCCCAAATTCTCCTCTCTCAAATATTTCTCTCAAATCTCAAGGATGAAAAAGGGCTAGGATCCTCCATTGAAGGTCATCACTTTCAAGCAATTTATGTAGGCTTTGTTGAGGTATGTTAGCATTCACCATTGGAGCCCTTTCCTCCAATGGGTCCCTAGTTCTCTTCAATTTTCAAGGTTCAATTTCCCCAAATTGAGTTAGGGTTTTGATCCATTGTTATGGGTTCTTCAATTATGATTTCCTATTGTTGTTTTTATGATTTCTAGTGCACGATCTAGCATGATAAAGTAATTTAGTGCACGATTTAGCATGAGTTATATGATTTGATGAAGAATTGAATGAGCCTATGCTATTTTTCCCAAATTTCCAAATTTATACTTTTATTGGTGGGTTGAATTGTAAAGTGATGAATTATATGAAATCTCTATGAATCCTTGCACGATTTATGAACGAACTATGGATGATTTTATGGAATTAAGCATATTCAAATCAAAAGCATGATTTTTCCTCTATTATGTGGGTTCCTCTAATTATGGATAAATTACCTTGTTTATGGCTTTCTAAGCATGAGTTTTCATTGAATTGCATGATTTAAGAAGAATTCTCATGAAGCTATGTGAACCCTATGGTTTGTAAATTATGAGCATGATGAACTATGTAAAGATGAAGTCTATGAAATTATGCATGTCTCATATGAAGCTAATAATGAATTAATGGTGCTTTGAGATTTAAGCACCAAAGTTTGTGATATGTTGATGTTGTTGTTGAGTTGTGAAAGGGTTTCTCACGTAATACACACACTATGAATTTGAATGAACTAGAGGCGATTACCCATGTTCTTAAGGAGCTATTCTAATGAAGGGACAAGAGGCGATCACCCATGTTCCCTAACGTAGACAAGAGGCGATTAACCATGTCTACCTATGATAATTGAACTATGACTAATCCGTGGGAATTATGCTTAGCACCGAGTGGACAAGCGGCTATTACTCATATCCCGTAAACTATGTGCCACCATAGGATGATGGTCTATGATAGACACTAAGCTAGTGGATCCACGTAAGCTAAAAAAGTTATGGTCTTACCTAGGCAAGTAGGGCAACCCTTTTTCGGTGTAGGGTAGACACCGGATTCCATGTTAATAGCTCACCTGGTCTTATATGTCGGTTAAGGCTATTTCCCACAACTAATGAACACAAGTG
This sequence comes from Solanum appendiculatum, assembly GCA_018342035.1. Classification (NCBI taxonomy): domain Eukaryota; kingdom Viridiplantae; phylum Streptophyta; class Magnoliopsida; order Solanales; family Solanaceae; genus Solanum; species Solanum appendiculatum. The sequence goes on from JAGDQO010001315.1 coordinate 160,516, forward strand.
TTGTTATGATGTTCTCAAGTAAAGTAAAGATGTTAAGCTTGCTTTGGCCTTAGTTTATTCCTTATGTTTTCCATGCTCTATCATGTTTTAGTTTGGTCATTGCATGTCATGAAAAATGTCCCATATTAGCATGTTTAAAATGTTTTATGTGCATTGCTATCATACTTGGTACTTGATCGTACTAACGCATACTCTTGCCTACATTGACTTGTTGATGTAGGACTTGGTGATTCACCATCCACTCATGGCTAGAGCTTAGTAGAAGATTTGTGAAGACTTAGTGAGTCCTGATCCATCCGAGGACATAGCCTAGTTGTTCTTACTTTGACATTGTATTGGGTTACGTCCCAAATCTTACTTTTCACTCTTATGATTAGATTGGCTTTGAGACATGAGATGTATACTTCCGCTATTTTTCTTAAAAAGCTTTGATATGGCAATATCTTTTGAACTCTTAATCTCTATGATCTTGTATGTATGTATGCTAAGTGGCTTGTATGGGGCCTTTTGGGGTCTTGTACGCCTTGTCAAGTCTAGGGGGTACCTTGGGTCATGACATGCAATTGAGAGTAATAAGTAGGATTCCCAAAAATCTTAATAATATAGGGAATCTTACCCTTCCTGTTTAAATTGGTGAAAGAGATGTTGGACATGGACTATGTGAGTTTAGAGCAAGCATAAACTTAATACCATTATTTTTGTTTAAAGCTCTTGCCCTAGGAGAACCTCATCCAACAAACATCACCTTGCTATTGACGGACAACTTTCATTTGGCACTAGATAGAATAATTAAGGATGTGCTTATAAGAGTAGTGAAGTTCATTCCTACCAACTTCATAATTCTCTACGTTGAAGCAAATGCGACAATGCTAGTCATTCTAGGATGTCCCTTCTTGACTACTGATGGAGCACTTCTTAATGTAAAATGAGGAAAGATGACTATGAAAGTCTACGATGAAGAGTTGAGTTTCACTATTTATAAAGCATCTTACACACCATCACAGTATAAGGATCTCTGCAAGATCACAACAATAGATTCAGAAGCTGAAAACCCCAAATTACCATTGCTTTCTTTGCAGGACTCAATCGAAAGAGATCTTAAGAGTCAAGAGTTGTTTTGTAACCCTTAAGAGAGTGATCCTCTCCAACACTTGAGGAATTTCATGAGAGTCTGTGCTGAACATAGGAGTGCATTACTATCTGACAAAATGTTAAAACTTAATAAGCTTATGCACAAACTTAATATGCTTATGCACTCTCTTATTGGTAAAGTAAAACCATGGTTCAAAACATTTCATCTAGATAAGATTGATTTCTCACTAAAACTAGTCCACATATTTATATTCAATTGGAGTTTAGTGGCTGGATGAAAGCAAGCTATCAATAACATCATGTACTTGAGACAATTAGAGGATGAACTACTATTAGATGCATAGGTAAGGTTCATAAGACTGTGGACACAATAGGATCATGGGTTGCATGACTCAATTATTTTTTATGCACTCTAGACATCACTTGATCTAGTAAATCAAGAACTAGTAAACCATAGACCCCTCCCTACCAACAACTATATTTACTGATTTTGTAGGTTATAGGTACTACGAGAATGAGGAGGCATGCAACGGAACAAGGAAGTTTCAAAAATAAAACAAATTCATGTAAGTTCGCTGAGCCTCGCTCCATGGACCCCATATTTGTGTGCTGAGGATCGTGCTGCATTTTTCTTTGAACTGAAGTTCATAGATTTCGAAAAAATAGGGGATACTCATAATAGGGTTTGTGACACGCACACCAAGGTCTACGATGGACCCCGCACCATGCCCAATGTGGATATGTGAAACTTTTACTTACAATTTTTGGGTCAACTCGATGTAGAGCCCCTATTTTAATACCCCAACTTTAATTTTTCTGCATTTCTCAACCTTCTTGTAGTTCACCTCTCTTTTTATCTCAAGTGGCTAATGAATCATACCCTAAATTTCATATTTTTCCTTCTTCAAGTACTACTACAAGCTTCAATGTATGTTTTCCATTGATTTTTTCTAAGAATACTTTGTTGTTTGAAGGTTAGTAGCTTAAAACTCTTCACTTCCTACCCTAGTTCTTGAACTTTTTTAAACATTAGCATTGGACATGTGATATGTATCTTAAATTAGTGGATTTTAACTAGAACTTTGTTGGGTATTGAAGAATACACTTGAATATGCGTAGAAAGTATGCAATTAGGGAAACCCTAGGGCTTACATTTTAAAAGTATTTGATTATCTTGATGGGTTATAAAATCTAACTCATAACAAGATAAGGAGAAGGAAAAAGTTGGGCCCTCGAGACACAACACAAAAAGGTCCCAAAAGAGATAGTCTTATCAAGACAACCTTTCTGATCTAGAAGCACCCTCACAGAGATTTGGCATACAATATGTTGATTGGGAGGAAAACAAAGAATGGTTCAACAACCACAAAGAGGCGAGATATAATCCTGACGAATGAAAGGATTGAAATAGCCTAGTTGCAAAGTTTCCCACTATCCTTGCACGAATACAAGAGTTGGGATTGGACTTTATCTTTAATGACCCCGACGAGTATAATATTAACATGGTAAGGGAATTCTATGCCAATTTGAAACCCCAAATTCAGAGCAACCAAGTGTTATCAAGGGCCAAACTATCACTTTCCCAGTTGGTGCATTATCAGAGCTATTGCACACACCAACAAAAGACATAAATCAATTGGATGCATTGAACACAAGGACCTAATATCGATAGATTCTCCACACACTATATGGTCCTAGGTCCACGGCTAGGTGGACACGTCATAAGGTAAAGGGAACCCAACAAACCTTCCCTTTTGCTCACTTAAATAGGGAAGTCAGAGTGTGGCTATGCATAATGTGCAGTTGCCTTATCAAAGGTAAGCACATGAACGACATCACATAGTACAAGGTGTGTCTTGTATATGCTTTGATAGCAGGTATCTCTATTAATGTGGGGCAGTACTAAAGAACTCGATGCAAAAACCAAGGGTGTACAAGGGCGTTAAGTTCAGTTTTGATAGCTTGATGACTCATTTTTTACACGGCTATGACATAGGGAAGAAAGACTAGAATTTTATACCACCTCAGAATTCAAGAGGTGTGAATGTGACTACTTGTCAGGTACTCAACATGAGCCTACATTTACTATTGTCGAGTGCAATGCTCAGATAGATATCTTCCATTGCCATATGAATGACATAGCTATTTTACGATTTATTTCTAGAAGACGCCCTCATACAAATGCACGTATACAACAACTCCACTACGATTATCCCTTAGTGCCCGTGATCAGAGACTATGTCGCATTGGCCTAGATTTTGAGGAGCCAATAGATGATAACATCCCAATAGAGGAGGTACTAGCATAAGAGGACTCAGAGTATGAGTATAATTAAGATAAAGAGGAATACTCTGACACGGAGTATGAGTAGATAAGGGAGTGCTTTTCTTCTTTTACCCTACTTTTGACCTATTTGGAAGTAAGCACTCAGGACAATGCAATGATTAAGTGTGGAGTGGAGGAAAATGCATATTTCTCTTGTATTGCATTTTTATATATGTCATAGGGTATATTCATCTCTTATTTCCTTGTATAGTCCTTATTATCGAGTTGTATTATTTTGTTATGTTATCCTAGGCTATGTTGCTCGGACTCTTTCAAAATGTCGACGGATGCATGTCGGATCCTCCAAAAATAGTGTATTTTTTAAGGATCCGACACGGGTGCGGCATCATTTTTGGAGAGTCCGAGCAACTCAGATCCTAGGGATGTTGTTATTCTATTATGTTTTGTTAAGACTTGTGGGTATTAGATTTCTATGATTAAATATTTTTGGGTTGTACTAGTTCTGGACAGGTGTGTTGCACGTGTATCCCAAATAGTTAATATAAAATAGTTTAGAATTATTTTTTTTAAAAAAAAAAAAAGAAACAAATTTTTAATAGGACAAAGGAAGAGAATAGCATGTTCTAGCAATATATCCATTATTTCCTTACAATCATACTCAAACCAAAGTCCATACTGAGTTGTTTCATTTTTCAAAGAGTTTTTAGTCTTTATTGAACTACTCTATATTTGATCCATTACAATGATACAAGAAATTATTATCAATTTTTTAAAAAAGAAAATGATTGTAGTATTTAAAATCATGACAAACATGGAAATATGGTTTGACTATAAATACAGTGATGATCGTACTATACCAATTGATCAACAATAACTTAAAAGTAGGAAAAGGTTTTTGTGTTTTGTGCCTCTACCTAACATATATTTGTATTTTTTTAAATTGCATTTATCCTATATCTTTCAACGATTTGCATTCTAACTTCTATATTTTCCTACAAAATCTAAAAAGATGTCTATTCTATTGATTTGACACAATGATGTAAAATAACGTAGGAATAATGATTATGAATGAATATATTTTATAATCGATAGAAGCTTCAAACTAAGAAATGTTGAGAAAGGATTGTATTCTAAATTACTACATATTAAGAAAATATGCTATAATAATTATTGGTAGATGAACCAATCATCCATATAATAGGTAGAAGCTTCAAAATAACAAATGTTGGAATGAGAAAATGTTGTATTCTAATTACTATTAAGGAAATGTCAAACATGCTACTATAATATCTTGTTCAGTGCATATGATATTATTCATTTTTTATTAATTAATTATTAATAAATTTTATATTTTAAAATTATAGTTCCTGGACTTTTAAAGCTACCTTTATATAATTAAAATATTATTATTTATTAAGATATTTGATTAGATTTTATTTAGTTTAGGGGTAAAATTGTAATCCAACTGTTTACTTTGGAGCTTTCCACTTTTAATAATATGAGATGATTGATATATTTGCAGAATTTGATAAGTTGTTAGTTATGATGTTGTATTATTTTCTTATTGTTATATTTTAATTTTGGATGACTTTTATTTTTGATACTTTTTCTGAGGATAGTCCTTTCGAACAGTCCAGGATTTTATTTTAATATTTTTTTTAGGATTAATTTAGGTGTTTTTAGTTTTAGAAACTTTATAACAATGAAGTCCATCACTAATTATAAGGTACTCTAAATAATGGACTTTACTAGACTTCATGGGAGTTTACTCTTCATAAAAGTATAAATAGGTAGAAGTACTTAAGTGTATGCTCATATATTATCTAGCATAAAACTCTAAAAACAAGAATTGGCCTTAATAATGCATAGCATTCAATGTATTTGTCGTGAAGATTGGAGTCTTAGGTAACTAAGTTTAAAACAATTAATATGTCATGCCTATTGAACATTTGTGCATTTGTTCATGTTAAGTCATCTAGAACTTGCCCTGTGTGTGATGAGTTGAACTTTGTGTTTGAACTTGTTGGATGTGATCAAGGCACTTCTTGTTTAATCGTGCAATTTTTTACTAAATTTGTGGTACTACCTATACAGTCTCCCTAGGTACTCTTTTGACTCTATAGCTTATTTCCTTGGACAACCATGTATGTAGCTTATTTTTCCTTTGTTGATTAGCTTTAGATTTTGATCCAAAAGTCCTTAATGTACTTTGAGTTGAAAGATTTAATTATTAAAAGGAAGATGAGAAGAAGGAGGTGGATAAATTTAGAGAAGTGAGGTTATGTGGTAAAGAGGAGATAGAAAATAGTGCTTAAGTGATGAAAATATCTATGCTTGGTCGAAACAAAGGATAAGAGGAAAAATATTTTATTTTATATGAATTAATAACTATAAAAAAATTAAGAATTGTGGAGAAAAAAGAAAAAATAAATATAGTGAAAACCATCCTTGTAGCAACTAAGTGGTGAAAGAAAGGAAAATATCTCAAGGATAGGGAAAAAGGAAAAGTATCATGGAAAGTCAAAAGTAAGATTAAGTGAGAAGAAGAATTTTATTTAACTTTTCACTGTCTTAAAGTGCATAGAGAAAATTAGTCGCTATTTTTAACCAAATAATTCCTATATGTCCCTTATTCAATATTACAATCCAAAAACGTCCTTGTGATCTTGTTGTTCTATCCTTTGATTGACTTAATAATTCACTATTAGCAAGCCTATGATATTTTTAATATGTCTTGAATTTCTTTGTGAGGGTGAGAGACTTGATATGCTCAAGCCCTGTTGAAATTATACATATGATAAGTGAAAAAGGACAATTCTTTAATTGTGAAGGCTCTTGATAGTTACAAGTAGTAACTTAATGATTTCAATAGTTTTATCTTAGCATGTTGGCCATATATATAGGATAAAGAGTCGGTCTAGTAGTTGTGATATTTTCATGATAAGTCTGGAGTCTAGAGATTATGCTTCAATGAGTAAATTCCAAATTATGATTAAACTGTCTATGTGAACTGGAGTTTGTGAGAAACTTTATTTAACTAGCATTGATGTGATTTTGGGTCTATAGAGAATAGGATAAGTTGTTTGAGGACTAACAAAAGGTCTAAGAGTAGGGTGGTCTGGGTGTATTTATGCATTCATAGACTATGTTTTACCCATATTTTAGCTAAGTTATGAGTATAATCTTGTTAATATACTTGTATTTATTGATTATATGTTGTGATGAGCTAATGAACATGATTAGGATGGTTTCAGGCCAAAATAGTTTAAAAGACCCATAGGATAGATTGGAATGCAGAGCGGACTAGTCCGAAATAAAATAGAGCAAAAATAGTTGTAGGAAGGACCCTGAGATGGGACCTATCTAGAAACTGAACTTTAGAGACTCAACAAAAAGAGGTAGGGTCCAATATGGACCCATTGTTGCGCATCTAGGGCCTGCGTGATGGGCCTGGCATCGCGACCCTCTTATTCGACATACTAGGTTTCATTGAGCTAAAGCAAAGTCCAACTAGGATTAGGATTTTGACTCTACTGAGACAAAGAGTGGTAGGATAGGCAGTTGGTCAGATCTAGTATGGATCATATATGGACGGTAGTTAGAGTTGGCTTCTTTCTCAGGGTTTTACTTATATGAGATCTCTTGGGAAGAGGATCAACTTGGCCCTTGCAAACCACTTGATGCTGTCATGCCCCGAGCCTACACCCTGGATATGGCCGACACTCAAAAACCATTGCTGGTACCAAGCGAACCTTTGGCTTGGCTGACTACTAAGCGGTAGACTAAATACACATGCGGGAGCCTTATAAAATGAACATTTAAAATTATTTAAAGATATCTCATGCAAAAATCTGAAATAAATCTGAATATAAATCAAATAATAATAATAATGCTTAAAACTTATGAATACTAAAGACTGAACTGGCTCACTCACTTTATCCATAAAGCCTCTACTAGATTGGGATAGGTGCTGGGACAAGACCCATGGCTACCTGACTATTCCACTAACAATGACTAATAATCAAATAAAATGAACTAACCATATTGGAGCCCTCTGGAAGCAAGGAGGTCTCACCAAATGCTGATGGAAAGAGATTTTACTAAAGCGTCTGCTATCATAAGAACCTGAATCTGCATTATAAAATGATGCAGCACCAAATGGCGTCAGTACATTGAATGTACGGTATGTAAAGATAGCAGAAAGAAAATCAAGCTAATTGAGTACATAAGCTGAAATTTAATCATCTGAAAGTAGAGCTTGTAAATGTAATGAAAACAAATAAAACTTTACAACTGAGACAATGCGATATATCAAAGGCTAAAAATAGTATACTTCACTTTTCTTGGGGAGTTTCTCTAACCGACAACCATTATGAGCCTATGATGATATAACGTCTAGCCTACGTTGCTAGAGCCATCCTATACGTTGCCAGGGAATAGGACAACAAAATTGAACTTATGGATCTGTCTAAAAAGCCCTCAACGAGGCTAGGTGAGGAGTCGCATGAACCAACGACACGATCCTATCTATGCTGGCTGCACAATTTATGGGGTTTGAGTTATCTTAACTCTTATGCAAATCGGTGCTCAATACTACTCCCAAAAACATGTTATTATTATCATAGTAATATTTGTGTTGAGTTAATACTCAAAAGTACTTCTTTAAGGAATATTGATCCTTACTTTTAACTGACTGAAACTACTTCCTCAAACTGATTATGCTTTCTTAAAATAAATCAAACTTTTATAGTGAAAATAATGCATTTGAATCACATAGTGTTCCCTTAAAACTCTTCTCAAATGATAACTTAAAATACTTGAACTTACTTTAATTCAGTAGTCAATGCATGAAAGTAATGATGCAAAAACTTTCAACAATTCATAAATAAATAGGGTTCATGTGATAAAATAAGCATGAACAATAATTAAAGAACCAAAGTACATGAAGAACTATAATCTCAATTACAAGAATCAGAATTCAATGATAAGAGATCAAAGCATACTTGGAATTCAAGGAACTTGGGGTAAAAAGCCTAAGTTTAAATCTTACTAACTTAATTTAGATGTAGGGCGTGAGGACGAACTTAGTCCATCACTATGAGTAGCCTTACATACCTCAATGACGAATTTTGATGAAAAACCTTGGAAGATGAACCCTAGCCTTGGTGTTTCTTGAAGTTCTTGAGTGTAGAACTATTTTTGAGAATGAGAGGGTTGAATTAATGAAAACTGATTGACTTTAGCGTTTGGGATAAATTAATAGTCGTGGGTTGGGGTTTTGGAATGAGGAAAAGGCACAAACACCCCTCCTAAAATGCTACTGAGGTTGAACCCAATATGTGTGAAGTGATTTTATGATTTTTTTTTTATTGCATGATTTTTGAGTTTTAGAATATCGAGTTATTTTTCATTTTTATTGGTGGTTGGTGGTTGCAACTTGGATGTAGTAACCTATGTTATAATACTTTAGTTTTACCTGGAAAAGCATATTAGGATTTGGTAGAATAATAAGCAAGAACTCCGGTGTTAACCCTCATTTAATAATTTTTTGTAAAAATATATTTTATTTACTTGGCATATATCGATCTCTCTTCTTTAAATAACTCATATAAATTTGGAAAAATCATATTGAGATCAATCGTTCAATTTTTGATAAAGATTGAGTAATGATATATAGATCGAGTGTATATCTAGAAAATCAAATTATCTACAATTTCATGAAAATCTAGAATGGTGCATTCCATAAAAGGGGGCACAATCTTAGTTCTTTAATCGTAATAGTTTTGCAATTAATTCAATTCAGCAATTTGAGTTATTAGTTCACAGTCAATTTTCTCTATTATCAGGGGATAGAAATTAGACTTTTAGTCAAGTATTCATCCGATCTGTAGTTTTTCTCAATTATTCTCTGTTGAATTTCATCCCAATCTTGTTGAGTTATTGTATTTTCATACAATCGTATTACAGTATCTTTTAGGTATAATATTAAGCATAATAGGGGGTTATCCTATCGACAACAAGGAGGGAATGCACATTTGCTTTAAATAATTTCCAAAATAACTATTTTGCGCCTTTGAACACGCAAAGAGCCTTTAATTATACCTCCCAAAAAATTAATCATCACAAATAGCTTATAAAGCCACATACCTTCTTTTATCTTGGTTGTTGGATTTAAATTCACTCACATTTAAATTCTCTTAATTGAATTTGATGCAAATAATTGGAACTATGCTCATTATAATTTAGACACATAAAAGAAAAAAATTCAATCCTTCCATGTTACATAGACTTGAGCAAACAATATATAATTCTCCAACAATCAAATACAACTAAACTTTTGATTTAAACTTTTTATGTCTTTCTTTCCAAAGTCCATATGGACTTTTAAAGAAATAGCTAGTAAGAGAATTCATCAATGCAAATCAACACATTTCTCTTTGCAACAAAAAGAGCAAAAACAATTTTCACCAATGCAATTTCCTCCGAGAAGTGGCCCTTTGATAGCACTAGGTGGCTTATTTCCAAACTGTTGCTTGCATTGGCTTTTGCAATTATTTGAGTCACAAGGTTGGGGGACTTGAAAGGGAATTAGACATACTTTAGCTCCTTTTATTGTAGTAACTACATTTGTTTTGGATAGAAAAAAGAAAAAAATAATAATAACTTTGTGAGTGCAAATTAAAAAATAGATAATAATTTAATGAATATGAAGTTAGTATATCAAGTTGAGGCATGCAAGAGAGGAAGAGAAAAACAAAAAGAGAACACTTGTAAAGTAAAAAAAACATTAGAGGTATATTTGGTTTTTGTCTATAAATTATTATTTTTTCAAAATTAAGATATTTTAAGATAAATGACAACTACATGATTCACCTAAACACAAAGTAAGTTCGATTCCTATAAGTTAAACTTGGTGGAAGTGTTTCATTTTAAGAACCAAAAAGATTTGTGCCAAAATAACAGATGTTAAGAAGAACAAAAGTCTTTGAACATGTAATGGATCTTGAAGAACTATTTGTGGAGCATCCTATCTCTTTGGAATTAAGGGTGATTCAACTTTGATATTGATATGTTGTTGAACTTCTAGATACAACTATTCTTTAAAAAAAACTATTTTATTTTTTATTTTTCTACTCATGGATTCAATATCTTCATCGCTTCCCTGAATTTAAATAATCTAGAAGTCAATTATTCAAATCCTCACTAAAATAAGACAAAATTCTAAATCAAATTATAATCCTATATACATACTACTACTTTGGAAATATCATATGCAATAGATTCACAATTTTCATGAACATTTTATAAATTAAATAATATGTAACTTACCAAGAACAATGAAGAGGAAAAATACAAAGACAACTACATTGCAGAGGTTCTTCATGATTCCTAATCAGTATCAAAAGAAGTTTACTAATCAAATTGTATCTAAATGAGCACAAAAATTGATTAAGGTGTTGTGGACTTTATAGGAACGAATGAGCACAAAAAAAAAGGTCAGAAAAGGGTCAAGAATTAGTTTTCAAATTCTTGTAACGTTTTTTGAAAAGAATGACATTGCCTATTAAAATTACTCTTACCATTAATAGTTTGGTCTAAAATTATTATTATTATTTTTCAAAAATAAATGACATTGTATGTTGAAATTATCCTTATCATTAATAGTTTGGTCTAAAATTATCATTATCATTTTTCAAGATGAATGACATTATTGTCAATCAAAATTATCCTTATCATTAATAGTTTAGTCTAAAATTATTATTATTATTATTCGAAAAGAATGACATTTCCCGTCAAAATTATCTTTATCATTAATAGTTTGATCAAAAATTACAATATCATTAATAATTTGGTCTAAATAATATTTATTGTTACTTAATTGGGTCAAAAATATTATGTTGCCTCTCTCTCTCTGTATATATACTAGTCTTTAGGCACTTAATTTGCACGTGAATTCCGTATGGAAATCAATATAAAAAAATCAAAAAAACATTATATAATATTGGGAGGATATGCATATTTTGTTACAAGTGTTTCTAGATATTCAAAATAATTTTATACACCGCAATCAAGTTTTGATCAATCAAACTGCTTAAGCTTAGCCATCTATAAGCAATTATACATGCACCGTATCAACAACAATACAAAATACATCAAATTCTGATCAATCAATTTTTCAAGGGTTTTTTTTAGAAATACATCAATTTTTCTCAATACATCAAAAAAATACATCAATTTTTCTCAATACGATTAGGTGAGATTTTAGTGGTTTTGAGCCAATTGAGTTGAGTTATATTAAAATGATCGACTTTGGTCAACATTTCATCATCTGAGCATCGGAAGGTAATTCTTACGTTAAGTCCGGAACGTTAAGTTTGATCTAGTAGAGTGATTGGTTAGAGTCTTGAGACCTTATGTTGTGATTTAGGTGTTTAGGCGGAAAAAATGAGTTTTGGCCTAAAAGGGTTCTGAGGGGGTATTTCTATCTTAATAATTTTTTTTTAAAATCAGACGATTCCATTGAGTCTAAAATGCCAATTTTAATAGGATAGCATATCCGATTTATTTCTATCGGGTCTTAAACGAATCTCGAGGATCTGTTGGAAAAGTTTTTGAGAATAAATCAACATTTTCTGGTATTGGTGCAAGGGGACCACGGTGAACGCGCAGTCAAGGCGCATTTGTGGTCAAGCCGTGGTCACGGAGCCATTTTTCTAAAACAACCCATATTTTGGTATTTCTTCCATTCACTCATTTTCACCATTTTTGTCATTATTAAAGCTCGGCGGGAGATTTTGGGAGAGAATTCTTGCGTAAATTCGTGTCGGTTAGTTCCTAACTCAATTTTAAATCACTTCTTACCAACTCTATCTTTTAAATTCTCCAAAATCAAAGACTTCAAAAGAGGTTATGGGGTTTATTCCCCAAATTAAAATTTTAATATTTCTTTAATTTGATTACTCGATTTTGGTTGAGTTTTCACCCACAAACTCCTTTATAAATTTTTAATAAAATTCCATTTTCGACTTCAATGAATATTTTTGGTGATTTAAATCCCGGTTTCAAACCTTAGCAATATGGTTGTCATTGGAACCCCTGTGACGAGTGCTTTCCATTCTTAATAGTTGGGAATCGTTCTGGGGAAGTGGATAAAGGAAAAACACTAGTTGAGGGATTTCAAGTGAATATTCCGTCCTCAATTTAAGTTTGGCTTATATTTCTTTCAGATTGGGTTGAATAGTTAATCATGCTTATAAACTAGACTATGGAATGGGATCGTAGTAGGAGAGTGAAATATTGAAACTGTTGAGTTTATAATTTTGCCCGTGTGGGGGGCTTATTTGTCTTGTTTGTCCATTGAGGAGGTCTATTTGTGTTGTTTACCCCTTGAATAAGTCTTTTATGGTATTATTGTTTTGAATTGATTATTCTAGCATGTTTGACATGAAATGCCCGAGTTAGGGGATTGAGCTGATATTATCATTTCTTAAAATGACATGAACATATTTCAAATGATAAATGCATCTTTCAAAAGATCTTCTTCCATTATTTTAACCATGTACTGGGCGTATACCATGATTTACCGTGTTTTGGGAATTTTGAGCTATTTTATGTATTCCATTGAATTAATATTAGATCTTCATTGTTGGTTTTTTATGAGCATTCGTCCTCATTATTATATATACTTGTTCATGAAAAATTGAGAAAAATGTGAAATTACTAATTTGAAAAAGAAAAAAACACCTTATAAACCCTTGACCATGAGTTGGGTGGCAAGCGGATGAGATATTGAGATTATGATATTTGGTAAATGAAATGAAAGTCCCCCGTGAGTCCTTGTTTTGGGATCTAAAGCTCAGTGAAGTGTATATAACAGGTTGTGCGACAGCCTTGATTCCACCACATCATCTTTATCATTGTATTGTATTTCATTGCATTGGCTTGTTTTGTTGGTTTGTTTACTTAGATTCACAATTTGGGAATTAGTGTGTAGTTTTACTTTTTTACTTTACTCAGACCGTTCATATTTAAAATTGCAGTACTGATGCTGATGTGAGACTTTTCTATGTACATGTGGAAACATTTCTGTAACAACCTGATCCATCATTATTTAAAAGGTACCTCGTACAGAGTTCCAGAAATTTTTGAAATATGTTGCCAATTTAAAATTGGGGTGACATGACGAAAATCATGGAATTTAAAATAGGCTCGGGCTGATGTCGTCCTGCCATAGCGGGAATATTCCCGCTATGGCGAAGCCGCTGTAGCAACGCGTCAGGAGCTATAGCAGGGTCAGTGAGGCAGAAACTCGAGAACACAAATTCTTTTAATTTTTCTCCTCCTCTTCAGTGGTTAAACAGACGAGGGTAACTCCAAAAACCTCGAAAAGTTGCTCCAAGCTTGGGGACAAAGGAGAGAAGCGATTCTTGTGCAAGGTGGATCAAACCCATGGATTTCCGATCTACATCCCTTAGGATTCACCCCTCGGGGCCAAAAGCTCGTGTTCAGAGTTCTTCGGTAGTTTTTGGCGTCCAGGTAGGCTAGGCTTGACTGAGTAGTTAGATTTGTCTTTAATTGCATAATACTTGTGAATTGTTAGGAGTTGCATGGATAGGCCTTCGGACATGGAGTTGGGGCGGATGAACGCGTCCTTATGGTTGTCTAGAGTGACAGAGTTCTTGATTTGCTGATATTGGACTTATGATTTGTTGGGCAGGTTATCCTACGGGTGTTAATTTTTGGGTAATAGGGTCATAAGCGGGAAAAAACATTCAGAAAGAGTCGTCTGGGAGTAGGTGATGGTTGTTGTTTGTCACGCCCCGAGAGGGTACCCTAGGCGTGGCCAGCACTCGGAGACCATTGTTGGTCCCAAGCGAACTACTTGGTCTGATCACTCATTCAATCACTCAATGGAAGACTTAGATAAATGAAAGAAGACATTCAAGTGGGCTAACAACCAACAACTCAATAAAAGGATAGTTTAAATACTCAATTCGAATCAACTCAACATCATAAGAAAAGTTTTTTTTTCAAGACAAGTTCGAAATGGGAACATCAGCTCTACTTTGTCACTGTCTCTGTCACTATCTATGAAGCCTCTAAACTCATCATAAGAAGGTACCGGGATAGGCCCACGGCTACCTCAAAAGAACTACTCTAATAAAGGAAATCAACTAGAATAAAAAGGTCCCTCCGAAAGCGAGGAGGTCTCACCAAAGCTGGAATGGAGTGATTTTCAATGAAGCGCCTGTTGAGGATCTCTAATACCTATATCTGCATCATAAAAAGGATGCAGCATCAAATGGCGTCAGTACATGGAATGTACAGTATGTAAAATAGCTGAAAGGCAATACGATCAATAATACTCAACATCATGCAACTCGACTCAAGGGACTCAACTCTGAAATCGACTCAACTCGATATGCATGCAAGTTTCAAAATAATCAATGCTTTGAAAACAGACTCAATGATATGCACCTCAACCAACTCAAACCATTCATTTTTAGGGAGTTTCTCTAACCGACAAATATCACTTATGAGCTAGTGATGATACAACGCTTTGCACTGTCGTTGCCGTAGCCGTCCAATACCTTGCCAGAGTAAGGGACGATCAACTTCATTGGATCCACAAGCATAGCCTCTATCCTACGCTGGCTACGTAGTTTATGGGATTTGAGTTGTTATTTACTCTTACCCAAATCAGTGCTCAATATTACTCCCAAAAGACTCAATGTGCTCATATGCTCAATCAAATTAATTTAGTCGAATCATTTCATCTAGTCTCATTGGACTCTCATCAAACTCAATCTCATCTCAATCATCAATTCTTTCATTTAGAACAGGCTTCCAAATTCATTCATATCTGTTCAAGACTCTATCTCAATCAATTATTTATACTCAAAATACTCATGTTCAAAATAATAGAAGTTTAAGAACCTTTCAGACTCAACTCGGACTCAACTCATTCTCATTAAAAAACGTTCACAAATCATGCTTTATAAACTCCATCAATGCATAAAATAACCAACGCCAAAAACTCAATTAGGATTCATGTGAATAAAGACATGAATGTATACCTCAAATACTCAACTCATAGACATCATCAATACTTATGTAATTATACACAAGAACTCAGTAGAATTTATAGATAATTTAAGAACTCAATTCATGGAAACTCGAAACTCAAAGTCAACTCGACACAATGAAGATGTAGGGCACATGGATGAACTCAATCCAATGTTATGGGTAGCCTTATATACCTGGGAAGAACAAAGTTCTTGGCAGGATTGATGAAACTCGAAGAACGCTTGAAACCCTAGCTTTTCTCCTCTTGGAACCTTGCTCTAATGTCTTGAAGCGTTAATGAGTGTAAAAATATTGATTAACACTTTCTAAGTCCTTAATTTGGTGTGAAACGACGTAGTTTAGGCTTAGAATAGGGTTAAAACGACATAGTTTGGGGTACCAAACACTTTGGAAAAAGATCACATTGACCCTAACTCAAAAACTGACGAAGGGCCTCACAGGAAAGGCTACACGAGCCATCTAATGCTTCACGGCCCGTACAGCCCGTCGTGAAGCTTCATCAGCCTGATAGCGCTCCACTAAAATGGGCATAACGTTTTACTCCAAACTTCACATGGAGCAAACTCAGTGGCGTTGGAAAGAGGACTCAAAGACCTTTAATTTGATAAGTCATGGGCCACTTAATTCATTTTATGTTGAAAGATATGATCAGTTGAAGTTGACCCAAAACTCCAAGTCTGACAAACCTCTTTCACGAGCCACTTCACGGCTCGTGTGAAGCTCCACGGGCCGTTTAGGCAACTGTGGTTCTTCACAGTAGCCTTAGGGGTGCAACCTTACTTAATATTGATGAGGTGACCTTCAAGACAGGCTTCACTGGCCATCTAGAGCACCACGGCCTGTCAAGTGGGTCGTGAAGATGCTCTGCCCGACATGGCTACACTAAAATGAGCAGAACTTTTTACTCCAAGCTCAGAATTAGGTAAACTTGATGGCGTTGGAAAGAGAACTCAAAGGCCTTCGATTTGATATCTCATGAGTCACCTAATTCCTTATATGTTGAGAGATATGATTGTTTGAAATTGACCCAAGTAAAATCTCATATTAAAACTCAATCGGTAAGAAAGCTTTCAACTCCACTTTGTGCTAGGGGTTCTTGTGACCTTAACTCATATTCAAGTTCATTCACACACTAAATAATTGACCTTAGAATCCAAGAACAATTAAGAATAACTCGGTGTGATCTTATATGAATTTCAAGAATGGTTCGAGTCTTAACTTAAAAATTTTTGGGGTGTTACATTGTTTTCCAAGTTATGATATGTATGCATGTTAATTGTCTCTATAGTGAAATTAGTACAATTCATGTTTGGGAAAACATAAGGGTTGAAAGTGAAATGATGAATTGTTGACAGTCTCTTGCAATGAAGGTATTTTGTTTACTTGTATTTACAAGTGTGTTTGTATATCATTGTGATTGTGATTGTGATTGTGATTGTGTTTGTATGACTATTTGCTGACTCATGTACCAGGCATGGTACGAGATACTATTTGTAGGCTAGGGTATCACGCCTGGTGAACGTTATCAGTTGGCTCGGATACCACACCTAGTATAGAATATCTCTTGGTTGGTTCGGGTACCACGCCTCGTACATATTATAGGTTGGCTCGGGTACCACACTTGGTACAAGATATCTTTCAGTTGACTCGGATACCACGCTTGGTATAGATTACTATATGGTTTGCTCGGGAGCTTTGCTCATTCACTAAGTTGTGCAAATTGTCAGCCTTGGTGGTCTGAGACATATCTGATAAGGGAGATTTGAGTTTAATGTGGCTTAGTAAGAGTCTTGCAGGAAGTTTACTAAATTGGTCAAGGGACAGGGTGTTGGAATGAGATCTTAAGGGAGAGTAGTAGACTGATTAACAGAGTTAGTAGTGGTCTCGTAATCGAGAAATCTCTATGTGATAGTAGGGTTTGGTTATGATCTGATATGAGGGTAGAATGGCCTAAACGGTGGAGTTGGCAGTGGAAGGAGGTGGGGTGACTTAACATAAGGTTGATGTGTTCCTAGGTAACACTACTTATAGTAAGAGTGGTGACTGAGTTGATCGAGTCTTAATTTTTATCTCGAAGTTTTATGTTCTTGATTATTTGCACGATATTATGTGATGGATTTGGCTCGACCGATGATATCTACCAGTATGTGTCATTTGTACTGAAACTACTCTTTCTATGCCACTTGACATAGTCTGGTCAGTGATGTTTCTTAGGTGAATACCAAGATGATCTTCGACAGCTTTTACCTCTCTTTTCTTATGGTGGGAGTTTTGTCTTATTATTTGAATCTTGTAATTTCTGAGAAGCTCTTGTACCTGTTTAGACTAGTTCCTTGGGAGGTTTTAGTGTATTTCATTACAAAATTATTTTGGTTTGACTAAGTTTGAGTATTTCAGTATTTTAAATAAGGTGTTAACTTATATTCACTTCCACATTTCATGTTTCAATTTGGGGGTAAGGTTCTCCTATCTAGGTGTTAGATTAGATGTCTGCATATCTCAGTGGGTTGGGTCATGACCATTTGGTATCAGAGTCCAGGTTATTGGTCTCCCAATACAAGAGAAAATGTCACGCCCCGAGCCTACACCCTGGACGTGGCCGGCACTCGAGAACCATTGTTGGTCCCCAAGCGAACCCTTGGCCTGGCTGACTACTTAGCAGAAGATTAACTCGGCAATAATAGGCTTTAAAACATAATTTAAATCAGCTATCTCAAAATAATACTAAACTCAAACTATCTGTTATTACTCTGGAAATAATAATAGTTGTAACACACTTTAACAATTAAATACTGAGAACATCCTCAAAACTAGCTATCTATGAAGCCTCTATTGTTCAAGATGGAGGTCAGGACAAGTCCCAAGACACCTCAAACGACTAACTAGAATGTAAAAGTGGGGTCCTTCAGAATGCAAGGAGGCTCACCAAAACTGGCTAGAAGTGTAAAGTGATCTCAACGAAGCGCCTGTTGATGATCTTAAATACTTGTATCTGCATCATAAAAAGATGCAGATCGAATAACATCAGT
The DNA here is from genome assembly GCA_018342035.1 of Solanum appendiculatum. Lineage (NCBI taxonomy): Eukaryota > Viridiplantae > Streptophyta > Magnoliopsida > Solanales > Solanaceae > Solanum > Solanum appendiculatum. The sequence goes on from JAGDQO010001315.1 coordinate 179,010, forward strand.
ACATTAAATATACGAGTATGTAATATAGCCAAAGCGAAATGCCTGAATGAAATGATTATAATAGATATAAATATGCACTACACTGAATGTAAAGAAATAAAGGACTGAAATCATTTAAACTTTACGAAATACTTACTCATCTTTGAACTCAACATATTATGTGATATGATTAAATACACTTTTAACTCTACTTGGAGATTCTTTAATCGACAACCACCACTATGAGCAACGTGATGATACAACGCCTCACCCACGCTACCAGAAATGTCCTATACCTTGCCGGGATATAGAACATCTCAACTAAGTGGATCCACTAAAGGTCTGCTCGAAAATAATAAGGAGTCATCTAAAAAGTGCTATCCTTTACCCATGTTGGCTACATGGTGTATGAGGAATGTGAGTTGTCTAAACTCATCCCCATATTGGTGCTCAATACTACTCCCAATAAATATATACTCATACTCAAATGTATAAAACATACTCTTTCACAATTTGAGGCAATTGCACAAAATATTCTCTTAAAAGAGGTAACTGCTCTGAAATATCTTTGAACTCATTAACTCATTTAGAAATCAAAATTTCTCTTTTCTCAATGTAAAAAGTGATACATTTGGAAATACTTAGTTCCCTTATACTCTTACTCAAATCATGTTTAAAACTCTTTCTCAAAACTCATCTTTTTCTTTCTCAGAAAATCAGTTTAAGACAAAAATGTTTACTTAAAAGGATTCTCAATACTACCTCAGTAATTACTCAATAATAACTCAACAATAAGGTTCATGCTGAAAAATAGACATGAACAATCAACTCAAGAATATCAATGCAAGATATAGCAACTCAATAATCAGGAAATAAAATTCAGAACTCAACAACGAAACTCATCTCAATAATAATCAAAACTAAGGATACAACCCTAGATTTATTCTTTACTTATAGAAAGTAGATGTAGGGCGTGAGGACGAACTCAGTCCATCACTATGAGTAGCCTTACATACCTGGAAGAACGATGTTCTTGGCGAAACTTAGAGATTGGCTTGAAAACCCTAGTTTTCTTCTCTTGTATCCTTGCTCTAAGACTTCGGAGTGTTAACGAACATAAAAGAACTGTTTTACACTATCTAAACCCTTAACTAGGTGTAAAAAGGTCGGGGCTTAGGCTTAGAAGGGGTGGAAAAAGACCAAAACACCCTTAATTAAAATTGTCAAAGCGACTATGGTTGTGGTCTACTGTATTTAAGACTTTCTACAAACCGTCCTGTCCAACCGCAAAACCAAGTACTCGAGGTCAACTTTTGGTCCTCTTCCTACGGGTCCTTCCTATGGATCGTAGAACTTCCTACGATCTGCAGACCCTCTCGTAGAACCCAACTTCAAGTCCAAAATTTGGCTAAGTATGAATCAACTCTACGAGCACTTCCTATGGCCCGTAGAACATTCAATGACTCGTCATGTTCCTTCGTATACCAAACTTCAGAAACTCAAATTTTCCAAACTCAACTTAGTTTCTACGACTCCCTTCTTACGGCCCGTAGAACTTTCCTGTAGAACCAGTTCTCAGCAACTTTTTTCTACAACTTTTTCCTTTCGAAGTTCTAGGGTGCTATAGTATCACCCCCTTAGGAACATTCGTCCTTGAATCATATCATACCAAGCATGAACGGGGTGGGGAAAGGTCTAATAGCCCAACACAATGCATATAACACATAAAAATGCATAACTCAACATACTAAACTGAAAGAGTACTTTACAAAGAGTTAGTACCTTAGACTAGGACTGATTTGGAGGAAAAGAGGTGAGGGTATCTCTTTTTCATATCCTCCTCGGCTTCCAATGTATCCTCCTCAACAAACTGATTTCTCCACAAGACTTTGACTGATGCAACCTCTTTGGTTCTCAACTTGCGAACCTGACGATCAAGAATCTGAACTGGAATCTCCTCATAGGACAAGTTGTCCTTCACTCCAACACTCTCGGTAGGCACAATAAGTGAAGGATCGCCCAAACACTTCTTTAGCATGGAGATATGAAATACCGAATGGACTGTTGCTAAATTTGGTGGTAGCTCTAACTCATAAGCTACCTTACCAATCCTTTTGGATATCCTGTAAGGACCAATGTACCGGGGACTGAGCTTCCCTTTCTTACCAAACCTCATAACACCCTTCATGGGTGAAACTTCAGATATACCCAATCATCAACCTCAAACTCCAAATCTCTTCTCCTAACATTGGTATAGGATTTCTGACGACTTTGTTCTAGTTTCAACCTCTCTTAAATAGTCCTCACCTTCTCCATGTCTTGATGAACCAAGTCTGCCCTATCAACTCAACTTCACCAACCTCAAACCATCCAATAGGAGATCTACATCTTCACCCATAAAGAGCCTCATAAGGAGCCATCGGAATACTAAAGTGATAACTATTATTGTATGCAAACTCTATGAGAGGCAAGTGATCATCCCAATTACCTTTGAAATCCATGACACATACTCTCAACATATCCTTTAGGGTCTGAATTGTGCGCTCTGCTTGACCATCTTTCTGAGGATGAAAAGCAGTACTAAGGTTTACCTTCAAACCCAAACCTTTCTGAAATGACTTCCAAAACTAAGCGGTGAATTATGCACCCCTATCCGAAATGATGGACAAAGGGAATCCATGAAGTCAGACTATCTCATGGATGTACAAATAGGCATAATCTTCTTCTGAACTTGTAGTCTTTACCGACAAGAAATGAGCTGATTTAGTCATCTGATTTACAATCACCCAAATCGAATCATGTTGCCTGTAAGATCGAGGCAAGACAGTAATGAAGTCCATATTAATCATCTCCCACTGCCATTCTGGAACAGCTATGTTCTGAGCCACACCACATGGCCTTTGGTGTTCAACCTTGACTTGCTAGCAATTTGGGCACTTAGCAACAAAATCTGAATACATCTCTTCATATTATTCCACCAATAGATTTCTTTCAAGTCATGGTACATCTTTGTGGAACTCAGATGGATCGAATATCTGGAACTATGAGCTTCTGCCATAATTCTCTCTTAGAGCTCATCCACCTTTGGAATACACAATCTACCTTGATATCTCAACACACCATCTCCCCATTGTGCAAAATCCATCACCTTCTTCTTATGAACATTTGCCTTTAGCTCAAGTAAGATGGAGTCTTTGTTTTGCTTCTCCTTCACTTCTAACACTAATGACGATTCAGCCCCATTCATCACAACAACTCCACCTTTTTTGGAATCTAACAAACGGACTCCCAAATGTGAAAGTCTGTGAACTTCTTTAGCCAACTCTTTCTTGCCTTCCTCGACATGATCAGTACTCCCCATGGACAATCTTCTCAAGGCATCAACAACAACGTTAGCCTTACCTGGGTGATAGAGGATACTCATGTCGTAATCCTTGAGTAACTCTAACCACCTCCTTTGTCTGAGATTAAGCTACTTCTATCTGAAAACATACTGGAGACTCTTGTGGTCGGTGAACACATCCATATGAACGCCATAGAGATAGTGATGTCATATCTTGAGAGCCAAAAACTACAACTACTAACTCGAGATCATGAGTCGGGTAGTTCCTCTCGTGAATCTTAAGCTGCCTGGAGGCATAGGCTATAACCTTACAATTCTTCATCAACACACAACCAAGCCCATGTATCACAATAGACAATAAAACCCTCTATACCCTCTGGTAGGGTCAACACTGGAGCAGTAGTTAACTGAGTTTTCAATTCCTGAAAGCTTTTCTCACACGCTTCAAACCATCGAAACTTAGCTATCTTCTGAGTCAACTTAGTCAATGGGGATGAAATAGATGAAAACCCCACGACGAACCTTCTGTTGTGACCTTCTAACCCCAAGAAACTCCTTCTATCAGTTGGGGATGTGGGTCTGGGCCAATTCTGCAATACCTCAATCTTTTAAGTGTTGACTCGAATTCCTTCACCACACACGATGTAGCCTAAGAATGCCATAGATTCAATCCAAAACTCACACATAGAAAACTTGGCATATAACTCTTGATCTTTTAAAGTTTGGAGGACTATTCTAAGATGACTGGCATGATTCTCCTTATTTCTCGAGTAGATCACAATGTCGTTGATGAATACAATAACAAAAATATCCAGATACTGCTTAAATACTTTATTCATGAGATCCATGAATGTTGCAGGAGTGTTAGTCAAACCAAAGGACATAACAAGGAACTCATAATGACCATAACGGGTCCTGAATGCTATCTTCGGGATGTCACTTTCTCTCACTCTAAACTGATGATAGCCAGATCTAAGGTTTATCTTAGAGAAGCAAGTGACACCCTAAAGTTGGTTGAAAAGGTCATCAATTCTAGGAAGGGGTTACTTATTCTTTATGGTGACCTTGTTCAACTGACGGTAATCAATACACATCCTAAGGGAACCATCTTTTGTTCTCACGAATAAGACTGGAGCACCCCCAAGGTGTGATACTTGGTCGGATGAAACCCTTATCAAGAAGATCTCTCAATTGCTCTTTCAACTCTTTTAACATAGCTAGAGCCATTCTATATGGCCAAATAGAGATGGGTTGAGTATCTAGAATGATATCTATTTCGAAGTCTATTTCCCTTCTAGGAGGGACTCTGGAAAGATCATCTGGAAAAACCTCTAGGAACTCACTCACGATAGGGACTAACTGAAGAGGGGGTGTCTCAACACTAGAGTCATTAACTCAGACTAAGTGATAGATGAACCCCTTAGAAACTAACTTTCTGGCCTTAAGGCATGAAATAAAATGACCCTTAGGCACTGTTGAACTACTCCCCCACTCTAAAACTTGCTCATTAGGAAACTAAAACTTGACTACTCGAGTTCTACAATCGACTGAGGCATAACAAGCATGAAGTCATTCCATACCTAGAATAACATCAAAATCCACTATGTCTAGCTCAACTAAGTCATCCATGGTGTCTTTGTGATAGATAGTGATGGTACAATCATGATAGACTGTTTCTGCTAGAATAGACTCACCAATAGGTGTGAAAAAATTGAAGGGCTCAAGAAGTTGTTCAAAGGAAATGTCGAACCTCATGGTTACATAAGGAGTCACAAATGAAAAACTCACACCTGGATCAAGTAAGGCATAAACATCAATACAAAAGACTTTAAGCATACTAGTGACAACATATAGTGAGTTCTCCTGATCATGGCGACTAGCCATAGCAGACGATTTGCTCCTCGGCCTGTCCCTGAAGTAGCTTCTCTCGGAGCAGTCTTGTCTGTTGGAGCCGCTAAAGAATATTGGCTTTGTTTCTCCCATTACCTTGCTTGTTCTTAGGGAAATCTCTCATAAAATGACCCATCTGACCACACTTGAAGCAACCATTGGAGCCATCACGACACTCTCCTTGGTGGTTCCTACCACACTTAGCATAGGTAGGGGTCCAAGTAGCCCTTTGCGCCACACTACCCTGAGACTGAGTAGCTTGAGCTCTAAAATTCTAATTCCAGAGGTCATTCCTATTTCTTGGTGCAAGCACACTAGCTGATGATGGAGCAGGTCCAAATGATCTCTACTAAAATGATGTCTGATTCCCGTTTCCAGTCTTCTGCTCACTAGACTCTTGATTAACTGTCTTAGTTTTCTTGTTTTGAAACTCTTCTCTGTCCTTTATCTTATCTTCCTCAACATGTTGCACATGAATCATGAACCTGGCTATGTCCATGTCCCCTATCAACATAGTTGTCTTACCTTCCTTGTTAGATAGGCGGGATAGCCCGGGCACGAACAAACTCATCCGGCTCCTCATATCTGCCACCATCTTCAGAGCATTGCAGGATAACTAGGTGAACTTGAGGTTGTAATCTTGCACACTCATAGCCTTCTTTTTCAGATTTAAGAACTCTCTCACCTTAGCTTCCCTTAGATCTTGGGGAAAGAAACGCCAAAAGAAAGCATTCTATAACACATCCCAGCTCAAAAGTCGTGCTCCCTCTGCCATGTTTTTTTTCCACTGGTCATACCAAATGTTAGCAACACCTTGGAGTTGGTAAGAAGACAACTCCACACGCTCTGCATCAGCAACATGCATTAACTCCAAACACTTTTTGTAACTCCTCCACAAAATTCTCTAGGTCCTCATTGACCTTCGAATCTGTGAACTCTAGGATTCATCCTCAAAAACTCATGAATTCTAGATGTATCAACTACATCTTGACGACCCACTCCTTGTTGACTAGCCTGATTTGCCACAATCTGAGTCAGCATCTGAATAACATTTCTAAACTCAGCATTGGTGACATCTCCCTGAGGGGTTGCACTCCTGGTGCATTGGGAGCTTCTTGACCTTGAGGATTAGCATTCCTCCTAGCAGGGCGTACTCGAATAGCTCTTCTTGGAGGCATGATCTAAAAATACACGCGTAAGCACGAGTTAGAAGAAACTTTTATAGAGTTAAACTCTATCGCATGAATAGGAGTAAGAAGAAAGTGAAAGGTTCCTAAATGTCGTAGCTTCCTCATTATATAGATGTGGCACGCTTCACACCGATAAAAAGGACTGATAACGCTCAAATCACCCTCTAAAACAAATCCAAAGAGTGAGCAGACATCGTCAATAAAAATACCCAACTAAGAGTCGAGGTCAAATCCCATAGGGAACAATGTAACGGCAACTGAAGAAACAAAGGTTAACTAGATACTAGTTTGAATCTAAACAAGCAATGTACAAAATTATCAAATAGAAGGTAATTTTTCTAAATTAACTACGAACGGGGGAAGAGACGTTATCAAGCAAGGGATGTATGGGAATTGGGAAAGTTTAAGATTCAATCAACACTCAATGATCCATTGCAATTCAAACCAAGACCATCCAATAATCGATAGGCTAGATCATCTTAATTCAACCCTAATCTCCTTTCGGTCTCAAAGGGTTATATAATGATATCTCCTTTCGGTCACAATCACATCAATACAAAACAATCGACTACCTTAACTTAGACCTCTCTTTCGATCAAGCCTTGCATTCAACAATGAAATCCTAAATTATCTCCTTTCGTTCTCAAATTCAAGATTCAAAGATAAAATGTGGTTATCAATCTAATTCTTCATTCCAATCAATCTCTTTTGAGCATTGACCAGAGATCAGAAGCTAAGATTGAGTGTGCACTCTCAACCTATAAATTCAAACATAAAACTAGATTGAACCTATTTCATGAAATCAAGCATGGAAACAAGGAACTACAAAAGCAATAGAGCAATTAATCAAACACCCAAATAAGTTTTGTCTATTTCTAGCACGAAAGCCCCAATTTCATACAAGTCATTACACCCACATTTCTAGCAATTAGGAACAAGGAAATAAAGAAGAGTAAAAGAGATTTACTAAAATATTACACAATCTTCAATTCCACAACTGAAATGTGAGGCAACTTGCCTTTAATGTCTCAACCTCAAATCAAAATCTACAAATTAGTCTTCAAAAATTAAGCTAAGCTATGAAGAAAAATCTCTATAATATGATATGGAATGTTTCATAATGTCCCAACCTAGCCCTATTTTCTGCATTTTGGGTCCAAGGCTTGAGAAATTCCCATTTTTCCCATGTCTAAAAAGGCAGACTTCGCACGAGCGGCAGGAGGTCCGCATAAGCGAACTTCGCAAAAGTGAAGTTCAGTTTGCTTAAGCGACCTCCACCTTTTTAGCCCAGTTTGCATAACCAAACCCTGCATCCTTGCTTAAGCGAATAGTTGACTTCTTTGACTAGTTCGCTTAAGCGACCAATCTTCCACATGTGCGATACCCGGGACTTGTTTTCTGCTAGGTTTTGCTTTTTTCAACTTTTGTTCTACTTTTGATCAGCATTTTCCTTCCAAGCATCGAACCACCTGAAACAACACAATTCAAAGGATAATTAGCCTCTTTCTCTACTTTGAGTGCTATAAATTCATAAGAAAAGAGCTCTAAATGAGTGCAAATTCACCACTCATCAAGGAATCTACTAGACACGGCTTTATAGACACCCTAGGACTCTTGAACTCTATGCTCTAATACCAACTTTGTCATGCCCCGAGCCAACACCCTGGACATGGCCGGCACTCGAGAACCATTGATGGTCCCCAAGCAAACCCTTGGCCCGGTTGACTATTTAGCGGAAGACTAACTCAACAATAATAGGCTCTAAAACAAAATTTAAATCAGCTATCTCAAAATAATTCTCAACTCAAACTGTCTGATGTTCTCTGGAAATAATAATAGTTGTAAAACAGCTTAACAATTAAATACTTAGAATATCCTCTAAGCTAGCTATCTATGAAGCCTCTATTGTTCAAGATAGATGTCGAGACAAGACCCATGATAGCTCAAACGACTAACTAGAAGGTAAAAGTGGGTCCTCTGGAATGCAAGGAGGCTCACCAAACCTGGCTAGAAGTGCAAATTGATCTCAACGAAGCACCTGTTCATTATCCTGAATACTTTTATGTTCATCATAAAAAGATGCAAGTCGAATAACATCAGTACATTGAATGTACGAGTATGTATATAGTTGAAGCAAAATGCCTGAACGAAATGACTGCAACAGATATAAATATGCACTCAACTGAATGTAAAGAAATAAAGGACTGAAATCGTTTAAACTTAATAAAATACTTACTCATCTTTGAACTCAACATATTACGTGATATGATAAAATACACTTTTAACTCTATTTGGAAGATTCTCTAACCGACAACTATAACTATGAGCAACGTGATGATACAGCGTCTCGCCCACACTTCCAGAATTGTCTTATATCTTGCCGAGATATAGAACATCTCAAATAAGTAGATCCACTAAAGCTCTGCTTGAAAGCAATAAGAAGTCGTCTAAAAAGTACAATCATTTACCCATGTTGGCTACATGGTTTATGAGGAATGTGAGTTTTCTCAACTCATTCTCATATCGGTGCTCAATACTACTCCCAATAAATATATACTCATGCTCAAATGTATAAAACATACTCTTTCTCAATTTGAGGTAATTGCACAAAATATCCTCTTAAAAGAAGTAACTGCTCTGAAATATCTTTGAACTAATTAACTCATTTAGAAATCAAAATTTCTCTTTTCTCAATTTAAAAAGTGATATATTTGGGAATACTTAGTTCCCTTATACTCTTACTCAAATCATGTTCAAAACTCTTTATCAAAATTCATCTTTTCTTTCTGAGAAAACCAGGTTAAGACAAAAATGTTTACTTAAAAGGATTCTTAATACTAACTCAGTAATAACTCAATAATAGGGTTCATGCTAAAAATTAGACATAAACAATCAACACAAGAATCTCAATGCAAGATATAGCAACTCAATAATCAAGAAATAAAATTCAGAACTCAACTACGAAACTCATCTCAAGAATTATCAAAACTAAGGATGTAACCCTAGATTTACTCTTTACCAATAAAAAGTAGATGTAAGGCGTGAGGCCGAACTCATTCCATCACTATGAATAGCCTTACATACCTGAAAGAATGATGTTCTTGGCGACACTCAGAGATTGGCTTGAAAATCCTAGCTTTCTCCTCTTGGATCCTTGCTCTAAGACTTGGGAGTGTTAATGAACATAAAAGAAATGTTTAACACTGTCTAAACCCTTAACTAGGTGTAAAAAGGTCGGGGTTTAGGCTTAGAAGGGGTGGGAAAAGACCAAAACACCCTTAATTAAAACTGATTAAGTGACTCTATGGTTGTGGTCTACGGTCCGTAGGACTTTCTACGGACCATCCTGTCCAACCGTAGAACCAAGTACTGGAGGTTAACTTTTGGTCCTCTTCTATGGGTCCTTTTTACAGATCGTAGAACTTCTATCGATTCGTAGGACCCTCTCGTAGAACCCAACTTCAAGTCCAAAATTTGGCTAAGTTTGAATCAACTCTATGGGCACTTTCTACAGCCCGTAGAACATTCTATGACTCATCCTGTTCCTTCGTAGACCAAACTTCAGAAACTCAAATTTTCCAAATTCAACTTGATTCCTATGACTCCCTTCCTACGGCCCGTAGAACTTCCTATGATCCATAGGTGGGTCCGTAGAACCAATTCTCAGTAACTCTTTTCTTCAACTCTTTCCTTTCCAAGTTTCGGGGTGTTACAGAAAATGTCGAAGAGCGTCCTGAGGATTGGTGTGTTAACGTCCACATTCAATCTTTAGAGGTCTATGAAGCATTCTAGGAAGTTGTCTAACTTTTCACTCCCTTCGTGTGATCTATTGATAGCTTATATGGATTGAGTTCAATTGGTATCTCTAGATTCCAATTGATATCTCAAATGAGAAATCAAATGTCATGTCCCGGTTGAAGGGTCACAAGCAATCAAAATTGGAACCAGGAAAGTTTCAATTGGTATGTGGCCTCAGAGGCTATGTAAATGCATGGATGATCAGTTGAAGGTCATCCATGAGGCAGATAAAAAGTAAGGAATATGACTTGCTTAAGTGATGAAGTTTGATATGTGATTATGTGCTTTAGATTGCTTGAATGACTGAAATTATGTGAGATGTAATTGCCCGAATTTATGTGAGATTGTGGTCAGGGAAGAGTTATTACTTGATTATGTATAACGGTTTAGTGATAAATTGCTATGTGATTAACTAAACATTTTTTGTGTTAATAATTGTGCATGGACTTACCGTTAGTAAAAATTATAAGGGGAAAGGATAAATTGAGACTATACGAAAACCTCGATTTCAGGATAGTCAGGATTGGTTGGGAACCATGGGGAAAAGGCTATTCTTATATGATAGCGGGAATGTGATATGATGAACAAGTTTTGGTGTAATTCAGGACTAGTTTATGATCATGTGGTGCTAAGTACTTAACTATGTATTGTTGGGTATGATCTTGGGGTTATATTTGAGACCATGATGCGAAGCTTGTATTATACATGTCTGCAAACAATCTTGGGGTTATTTTTGAGGCAGTGTTGTGTTTCCAAGAGTTGGTATTGATAAGGGTATTGGGGATGAGGTAAGCTTGTAGAAAAATTCAATATATGGGCTGACCTCATCAGGGCTGCTATAGCGCTCTCACTATAACGGGAATTTTCCCACTATAGTGGCAACCGTTATAGTGGTATGACAGTTGGTGTAGCGACATGACATCCTCTATAGCCGACAAGGCGGGACATAATCCCTGCCCTGTTTTCCTCTATTTCATCTTTCATTCTTGAAATGTTTAAAAAATCACTAATTAAAGTTCAGACCAATTCGAATACAATAGGAAAAGATTAGAGACAACCATAACATTTATAATCGGTGAATAAAGTTAGAACTAGCATCCATGTGCTCAAAAAGAAGGAAATCAGTAAAAGAAAAGATGTCTTTACATGCCCAAATGGGGCAAACCCAAACAAGTTTAAAATATCCAAAGGGGGGTCCTAGCCTAAAGTCCCAACACTCTGTGGAGCGGGATCCTCTACCCACGCCTCGCTGAGGAAGGGGAACTCCCGAAAGTCCTCTTGTGTAAGCCGGGGGAGCTCCTACTCAGGGGTGACACAGCTGAACATAAGCTTAATGGTCTCCCACATTTTGTCGAGTAAGGACGATGTTCTTCTTCCTCTTCACAACCAGCTCTCTACAGAGTGCCGCAAATTCCTGGGCAGAGGGAGGTGGGGCTTCATCTTCATAATCAACATTCGAGACCTCAAGCACCTCTAACACCTCATTGATCGTCTAGGCATCCACTAGCACGTCCACTCCTTGGATGCAAATAGTGGGGTTGGATCCTCCCAATGCTTAGTAAGAAGGAGGGCATAGAACTCCCTCACCCAGCTAGAGCACGCAATATAGGGAGCCTCCACCAAAGGGCCCTAACTGAACTCTTCCAATGGAGCGTGGAAAGCGCTTGCCTTCTCCGCCACACCACACATGGAAAGGCCCTCTCGAAGCAGAACTTTGTTCCTGGATATTCATAGTACCTCTCCCTACTAGCATCACTGGGAAACCTCACAAAGGGTAGACGTTCCTTAGTTATGATAGGAATCATATCATAGAATCTGCAAAATACACGAGAAGGGGGATTACAACTCATATAAGTACATAGGAAGAACATTCAGAGGAAAATCCAGCCTTTGGCCAGACTAGGAGGCTATTGTATCAAAATGGATTTAAGCCTAGATATTTTGTGAATTGATCATGCAGAGATGGTGGATTAAATGGTATGATTTGATTTGATATTCACTTTAAAGCATGGCCAAAAAAATTTATGATTTGATTGTCATCGTCAGTTCTTACCAATGGACCACAAGTTTAGAAAGACGAAAAATGGATTTAGAAAAATAAGATTGAAAATGATCCCCGGCCTCTATTACTCACAGGACATCAAATTTGGAAGAGAGTTTGTCAACTGCCTAAAGTTACAGAAGCTTCACCTTCTAGACTTTCTGGATATGGTGTTGAATACAATTGGATCAAACAGACTATACTTTGTGGTATTTTCTACATTTACAGCGATGAAATCTGAGCAAGGTGAGTACTAGATGTCTATGGTGATAGATATTTGTTACATGTTTAGTGATAGAAGTTAATTATTCGTTTCTAATTTTTATTATTTTGTAGTTCAATAGAATAATATTATTATCAATCTTTAATGTATATGTTTCAATAGATGCATCCTTAATATTATTCTATGGGATGATCCCATAGAAAAAACAACGCAAGCTTAGACATTTTACCCAAACCAACGCAAGCTTAGACATTTCACCCAAACCAACACAAGCTTAAACAACTCCTAAATGATCCCATAGATGTATATTTAACATCTATGATATCACTTTTTGTTATTGCACTCAAATAGGTAAGCTATCTGTGACTTTTCTTCGTATGTTTGTTTTTCATTTTTTCCTTCACAATGATCACACCACAAGTTTAAGTAATATATATTGTTAGTTTAATTGACTTTTACACCATTTGGTCATTTTCACTTGTTGTAACAAGTATCATTGGGAGCACAAATGCTAATTTCCAACAATATATACATGAGAGTGATACTAAAGGAAGTGATTGAAATGAAGAAAAATTGTGATGCATAGTTGGATGTCAATGACGTGAATTATCTTTTCAAGAATCTTGGACTTCCAAGTTTATCTTGATCGTGGCAGTGAGTTTGGTGAAGTTTATTCTGATTCAGTTAATGTTTTTATTTATATTAAAGATTGATAAAATAATCATTCGATCATTTGAAGCAACAAACAATAGTGAAGTTGATGGGTTAATTAACAAAACTGATGAATAAGGAGCTGAAAAGGGAAAAAGGCTATTGCTCATGATAATATAACTACTAATCACGTTGAGAAGGAGTTGCCATCAGATGCTTCTCAAGAGAATTCTCACGAAATGAAGGAAAATTGTGGTGCATCGGATTTAAATCATGTGGATTATCTCTTCAAGAATCTTGAACCTCCAAGTTTATCCTGATCATGGCAGTGCATTTGGTGAAGTTTATTTTGATGATCCAGTTAATGCTTCTATCTAACTTTGCAATATCGCAAGGCTAGCTACTCTTTATTTATACGATATATGTGTTTGATGTGATAAAAGTTGTTTTTCAAGTTGTGTTTTCAGGAAAATGACATATAATTTTCCACACGAACTAATATTTTCCAATACATACTTGTTTGGAAGATGAAAAATATTCACAAGAAAACCATTTATGTTTTTCAAATTCTTGGTAGCAACTTATCCTTGGAAACAATGCAGATGTGGTCCATTTGTCGCTAGCTGATTTGCGATAATAACTAGATGATAATATTGCTTGTGCATCAAGTAAGAATTTAGAGCAGTGTATAGGCGCAATCGAGGTTAAATGAAACTATTAAGGCACCACAGATTCTTCATGGACATGAAAATACTTCAGTTTCAAAGCAAGGTAAGAAACCTATTGTTTTGCAAAGCTGAGAATTCCAGCAGCAACAAGAATATCGATAAAAATAGTGGAAACAGCGGTGTTATAGCTAGTTCGAATGGGAAAAAATATCGATAAAAATAGCAAGAATTGAACTATATATGGAAGCACATAAAAAATAGTTTGCCATGAAATTGGTTCTCTAATCCGTTCTCAGTTGCAATACTCTGTGGAAATTATTGGAAATCAACCTTTGGCTCCGAAGGAAATTATTTCCTCTTATTCGTTTGATTTTCTATCTAACAAATCTTATTAATTTGGAGTTCCTGCTAATGTGAAGGAACTGCAGATTATTGAGATGCAATTGGCTAATTTTGAGAATGATCCGAGTAGTGCTCAAAATATTTCTTTAACACCCGTAGTTACAAAACTAAGTAAACAATTTGGTGTATTCATTCTTGATCTCTTAATGAGGAAGTGGAATTTATACTCCTTTTATGAATTACTTTGTATGGAGGTATTCATATGGTTGCAAGGATGGTGGATTGTACTAATTCATTTGATCTTTTAAACAGGGGTGGTTGGTCGTAATAAATCTGTCGAGGAGGTCCCATTTCAAACATTTGAAGTATCTTCTAGTGAGTATGTGGATGATATATCGAATGGAAGTAATAAGATGGTGCATATGCAACAACTTGAGGAGATCGAATTGTCCAAAAATATGATAAATAAGGAGAAACAGCTCGACGAAAAGGTGCAACACTATAATTCACCAAACACTTGTTTTTGTACCATCCAAATCACCAACTAGGATGCAAGCTTCAGGTGCAACAATTCAGTTAGTAGTAAAAATACACAAGGTGAGGAGGATTCCATACTGGATGAATGTTTCAAAAATGCAGTTACGAAAGCTGCAATATCTCCTGGGCAGCAACGAAATGGAAAAAATAAAAATAGAACTCATGGAAGGAAGCACCGTTGGGATGGTAAAGTAACTGAGGAGGTTGCTATCCGAAAACTTCCAATGAGAGTTGTCAAGCAATAAATGGTAGCACCTACCACCTCACAAAGGTTCACAAAATCTAGGAAACGATGATGAAGTTTCAATACAATAATTAGGAGAGGCTAGAAAATCAAGACAGGGCAAGAGATTTGTCGAGTTTAGAAGAATTAACAAGATCAAAGAAGGAAGATCAAGACAAGGCAAAAGATTTGCCGAGATTAGAAGAATTAACTAGATCAAAGAAGGGGTTTGACTCTATATTACTTCTTGTATTATTTTCTTGTTACCTCTATAGTAGCATTTGTAATATCATCTCAGAGTGTCTTATAAACTTTGTGCTGATCATAAAATATTCGGTTCCCTCTTCTTATTATTTCTTACACACAGATTAATTATTAGACGTTGGTTTATGCCTCAATAGGATTAGTAAGATAAGCCTTTCATTATTTGCTTTTATTATACTAATAAAAACTAACCTATACATGTCAACCAGATGAATTATTATCCCCTACAGCCTGATTATAGGGCTGGTGTCATGTGGTAGTTAGAAGTCGAAGTATTCAACTGGTGTCATGCCAAAATGATGCATGAATATTTTTCCTTGGTTCTATATTAATAGAGTTAATAGTCAAAAATATACCAAAAAGTATCTCGATTTTTGAGTTTTATACTTGAACTATCAGGTGCGCAAGTTTCCTACTTGAACAATCACCAACTATTTATCAAAATGCACTCCAACTACTTAAAGCATCTCGGTTTAATTAATTGGCAATGTTTGGAAACTAAACTTCAAACTTAAAATATGAATCAACCGCATAAATTGTTACCTGAAAAATAGAGACCATAGTAAAGATCAAATATGAAAAATAGTGTTCAATTTCTGATCGTATTTCTTCTGGAATTTGATACCAACCATGTTGGGTTTTATATTTGACAACGATCACTTAAACCATTTTGTTGGTGTGATTTGGGGCATCAAATTTTGACAAGGGCTTATTTGATAGATTTGATTTAGACGATCTAAATAGGAATCTACAAAATTTCAATAAGGTATGTTATGCCTATCACCAACCCTATGTTTTGGGTGAAGTAATCAAGCTTTGGCTTTTCCCATTCTCTCATATGGGGGAGGCCACTACATGGTTGGATGATCCATTGGCCGAACTAATCCACTATATGGGCTGAATTAGCAAAAGCATTCTTAGAGATTCTTCCTCCGACTTAGATATTACAACTCTGGGATGAGATCACGAAGATTCTCCAATTGTCGAACAAAGCTTTACATATGGTATGGATACAATTTAAAAAGAAGACCAAGCAATGTTCAAACCATGAATTGGCAAATAAAGTGTTCCTCCAAACTTTCTATAAGTCACTCGACTCCATCAATAAGTTGATGGCTAATAATGTGGCAGAAGGATCTATCATGGAGAATTCTTTTATCATGGAGAGTGATTTTCTTGTTCATAACTAAGACAGTTAATTTGTGGCGTACAAGGCAACATAAGTAACCATAAGAAGCTCCTTGAGAACATTATTGTCTAGGGAATACTTTAAAAAAAAAAAGAAGAATGATATGATACAATGGCTAAAATGACGATACTCACCAAGAAGGTAAGTGTGGCTGCAAATGTAACCCCAAAGCCAACTAATCGTGCATGAGGAATCGGAACCCCCTTCCCTCAAAGAAAGTAATGAGCCTAAGTGGGCCTTAATCACTGCATAATCTATGTCCCTTTGTCTATCCCTAGTCTACGAGGCTTCGTCTTGGTTAGATAGCTCAGGGATCTTCTACTCCATGGCCAATATATTACCCCTACCCATTGACCCATCATCTTGGGAAGTACCTATGCCTTCCAGCCCTGAATAAACCTGATGATACGTTCTATGAGGCATGTCATAAGCACTCCCACACCTACTCACACAACGAATAGAGTCTAGCCATATTGTCTCAATTTGTTCTTAGGTAAGTGTCATGCCCCGACTATCAATTGGTGAGTTTGACGGAAATCCTCCACTAATTATTGATGTTGATTCTAAATCTAATAGTGAAAATATTATAATATAAATTTAGAAAATAAAGCAATTATTACTTTAAATTAGATGCTTACATAGGTGTGCTCAACCCAAATGTCTAGATCTTCTGACGTTTTCTTCTTTCTCGTGTGAGTGGCCATGAATGCCTCATCCTGAGTTCTCGACCTCCCCAGTTCTTTTTCTACAAATGAAATTAATTTAGTTATTAATCAAGAATAATTAATTATTAATATTCTAAAATATCACTTAAGAAAACATACTAGTTTCCTCCTCAATCCATTGGCTTTAAATCCCACTCGTGCGAAGAGAGCCACCCCTATCAAATGCTTTGAACGATTTCATATAGTTTTTATGGCAAGTCGGTCCTTTGCACTAGGCTTAGCGAAGTTCTAAACCTTGAATGAGATTCAAAGTGTGATTTCGCATAAGTTTTTTCTAAGGTTCTGTTTGGAAATCCATCAAGTAATTGGAATTAGTGTAATTACTAGGGTAGTAATTACCACCCTAATAATTACACAACCTAGTAATTACGTTGACCTATTTATTTGTCACAGTATAATTACAATGTAATTACAAATGTACTGTTTGGTTGCACAATTGCAATTCTAAGGTTATATTAAATTTTAAGAATAAAAGTTAATTATCTAAAATTAAAAATTTATATTAGAGAAATAAGAGACTTTATAAATAATATTGAATTAAATATTTAAAATATATATTATCTTTTGAAAATATATTAATCAACAAACATATGTTCTTAACTAATATTATTAAAAAAAACAATTGATTTGTGTTTTTTCACATTAGTATATATTAATTAAATTAATAATAAAAACTAAAAGTACAAAATTTCTATGAACATCATAAAATACATATTTACAAGAAGATTAATATCATAAATATAATATCATAATTATGAAAATATTTGACGAAAAGATAATCTATCAAGTCTAACTAAAAATAATGACTTGCAATGTGAAATATCAAGTCAATACTACTAAAACAAATGAAATTGAAAATATAACTTAAGTTTTAAATTTGAAAAGAAATTTAATGTAATACTCTTATGTCACGTACATAAATGTGATTTAAAAGAAAAGAAGAACCCAATTCTATAACCTTATTTAACAACGAATTTTTCTTCAATTTAAAAATTAGAATACTAATAAAATTAAGCTAATGGAAAAAATAAACATAGAATAAATATAAAAAAATAGATAATATGAAAAGTCGCATGGAATCACAAGAAGTAAAGGTTGAGAATGAGAAGAAAATGAAATATAAAAAATAAAAAATAAAAAATATACTTTTAGAATAATAAAAATAAAAAAGAATTTAAAATAATAGAACTAAAAATAAATTAAAACAAGAAAATAAAAATAAAAGAAGAAATTAAAAAGTAATCATGTTTGTAATTATATCGTGTAATTACCAACAATTCACAACCCTTTCCTGAGAATTGGAGAGTGTAATTACCTCTGCCAAGTACACCCAATTACCTGCTGACCAAGTAATTACCTGGCCAACTAAACATGACAAACAATGTAATTACACTCAATTACACCAAATCTAATTACCAGGGTGACTTTCCAAACAGACACTGAATTTTCTACTATTTTCGGTAAATGGAAAATCCAGTTGTATTTCGTAAATACAAATCTTATTTAAGCAAACTTCATCCCTCTAATGATCCTTTCTATTGGTATTTTAAGAAATTACCAAACATAGTTATATTTTAAATTTTTATAGCAAATCGTAAAAATAAATCCCAAAACCCCTTCCATTCCTAATATACCATGGTCGTAGCCCACTTCCATTCCTTTGTTCTTTTCCCTCCTCTTTCTTTGCTCTTCTTTCTCACAATCGTCGTGTTTTCACTCAATGAGCCATGTTATCCCCTCTCTGTTAATATTCTATGGATTCAGACTGAGTAAAAGGTTGGAATTTCCGTTTCAATTTATGGTTACTTTGCTTTTTCAGTTTTGATTTGAGTTTCAACTATATTCCATAGTTTAGCCGCTTGTTTTTTGCTATTTTCTATTTTTATAACAAATTTGTATAGTTTGGAGGTTCTATATATTCAACAAACTTTGGATTTTATTTAGTTATATCAATGTATCTAACAAAATTGAGGAAAAAAAGGAACTAAATTGAGAAAGTGTATCCAGCAAATTTGAGTGCTTTGTTAACCCCTTCAAATGAATGTTGTATGTGAGACACATCGACTTACCCTAAAATCAATGTATTTAGCAAAATTAAAATATTGTTAATACAATTAAGTTGAACTAATAGATATAGTATATTCAACTAGATTGGACCAAGAAATACAATAAAATTATCGTGTCAACTAATACAACATGAGTTTGAGAAAAACTCTATGAGTGCTCTTGTACTAATACAACATGAATTTCAGAAAAAATGTATCACTTATATAACAAATTTCAAAATTGATGCTATGTTTGCTAATTAGTCAAACGACAAGTTTCATCACAGAAAAATAAATGGACGAACACTTCTCTTCTTCGGTAATCCCCTAAAAATATCTCAACGATTTAACATATAGCTCATACGTGGTGTAAATGTAAATAAAAAAGAATTACAATTACATCCACCTTTTAACTTGTTTCATTGATAATAAATATTTTTAAGAACAATAAAAGTCGGTTAATAATTTAGGATATTTTCGTCGTTCAATATTTAGTGTGGAACATTCATGCTTATTAGAGTCGCCTGAAGGAGAAACAGAGTTGATCGGAAAAGATGCTTCAGATCCGTCTGAGCAAGCCAGCGAATGAGAGTGGTGGAATTGCTAAGTGGTTGCCTCCTGAAACTGTTACAGTTACTTGCCCTGATCATCTTGTTTTATCTGATCTTCCTGTAGCCAAGAGCGTTGGTACAGTAAATCCTGCATCTATGCTCAAAACTGTTGGCCGGAGTTCCCGCCGACAGCTTGGTGAACGAGTGCATTTTTGTGTCCGCTGTGACTTTCCAATTGCTGTTTATGGACGTCTGGTGAGTGTAGAATACAATCTTCAACCCTTAAAACTTTTGCCCTAATTTTGTGATTTTCCAATTGTTGTTTATGGACGTTAATACAATCTTCAACCCTTAAATGCTGCCCTAATTTTTGTGTCCGCTGTGATTTTCTAATTATTATTATTTGTGGAGGTCTGGTGTGTATAGAATGTTCAACTGTTAACTTTTGCCCTAAGTTGCTCAGACTCTCCAAAAATGCACTACTTTTAAAGGATCATACGTGATGACATTTTTGAAGAGTCGAGCAACCTAGCTTTTGCCTATGCTTATAGAGGCAACATATTTTTCAATCAATGATATTCACATTCTTATTATTAATGAGAGATCAGGACTAGGCTACCTGATGGCTGCTGCCACTTAGTACTACTTTTTTTTTATAGATGAAGTAAGAAGAATTCTTTAATGGTGTCTGGTGGATGCAGAAATGAGAAGTATATATATCTAGGAAATTAAAACAGAGAGATTTAGACTAAAAGGATACGGAGCTGACAAAATCTAAGAGGTACTTTTGGGAGCCTACCGGTGTAAAGTTATGCCAACTGAATAAGTTTAAAATACACCTAGATTTTACAGAGTGCATGGGAATTAATACATCATCGATTTCTTTTTAAACATATACACCAAAATATACTGGTTGGTATCATCCTCCATATCTTTCTGATGTATGTTTTTATCAACTTTCCAAAATCTCCGGCTCTCATGGACATCCTATTGTATGTCATAACCCAAGAAAATCCAAAATTAGAGGAAAATATTCCAAATGTCTGCAACTACTGGGCAGTGTAGGAAGAGGTGTTTAGTCTCTAGACATTGATGGTACATGTAGGCTATATCATCTATTCACTATCTGAATGTTCCTCCTGCTAACGTTATCCTGTGGCAGGCTTCATAGATTGCTGCCCAAGGGAAAAATTTGAGTTTGGGGGTAATTTTATAATTATCCCTTATGAACCTTATAAAATAAAACTAAAAAAAAATATCCCATATGAGCTTCCAAAGCCATTGCTCAACATTCCCAATCTGAGTTAATGAAGATTTGTAGCCTGCCTTCACTGTGAATAACCCCTTTTGTGTTGCCCCAACTTATTCTACCATTTGTGTTGTTAGAGAAAGTGAGGGACTGCAGTATTTGTAACAAAATTAACAGTGCCTTTAGTTCCTTCTAAACTGTAGATCCCATACGACATTGTGTCTGGTATGTGCAATGGAGGAATCAACACTTGGCAATTTGAAATAAATTTGATCTAGAGAGCCATGTGTCTTTCCAAATTTTGATATGATTTTCCTGAAACCCATCTTGTATGTGATATTCTAAGAGAAATCATCCCATAAATTCCTGATGTGAGAAGAATCCCACGTCTCCCGTTCACAGTCACCGAGTATTTGACTGTGGTGATGCAAAATCTAATCCATATAACCCATCTTTCTCAAAGCCATTGTATTTTGCACACTCAACAAATAGTATCAATTAACTTTATCAAAATCCCTTTCACGCGTCAAGTTTGCATAGAAGTCCAAGAGTTTTCGTCTTTTGTTTCTAGTCAAGCGCTTCATTTGCAATCAGTGTTGCATCAATGATCTTTCTGACTTGAATGAAAGCACTTTGATGTCCTGAGACTAGTTTGTCAAATCACCTTTTTCAGTATCTCTGCTAGGTGTTTTGCAGCTATCTTATATACACTACCAAGTTGCAATCAGTGTTGCATCGAAGTGTTTGTTGTTATAGAGGCAACACGCTTTGGAATTCTTTTTTACTTATATTAGTGCATCCAACTAAATTGAGAAAGTGTATCCAACAAAATTGAGTGCTTTGTTTAAAACCTCCAAACGAATGTTGTATGTGAGACATTGGACTTGCCCTAAAATAAATGTATTCAACAAAATTAATATATTGTTGATAAGAATAGAAGTTGTGGTTGGAGGCTACCATCATCACGAGAAGAGTATTTGGAGAGGACTAATCCCCACCAAAGTGAAATGCTTCACTTGGTTAGTCATCAAAAGAGCCTGCTTAACTCAAGAAGTCCTACAGAAGAAAGGAATGCAACTAGTCCCTAGATGTTTCGTATGCAATTTGACAGGGGAAACAAACAAACACCTATTCCTACACTGCAAATTAACTACACAGATCTGAGAGCTTTTCCTCTACATCACATGCTTCAGCTGGACTATGCTAGAACGCACTTTTGATCTATTTAGTTGCTGGATCAGAAGAGGAGGGGGGGGGGGGGGGTTAGCAAGAAAGAAGTGGTGGAAGCTAATACCATCGTGCATATGGTGGTCAGTGTGGAAGGAAAGAATTGTGAGATGTTTTGAAGATAGATCTAATTCCATTCGCAAAGTAAAATGGAATTGTTTAGTATCTTACTTTTTTGGTGTAAACAACTCTGTATAGAAGTTGTAGATCAAATTATAGAATCAATAGGGAGCTTGTAATTTTGGTTAGGGCTGTAAATTTTTGAAGGTGGACAGCATGCCCTTAATGCTGAAGAATACAACTTTTCCAATGTTTAAAAAAATTAAAAATAAGATATTGTTGATACAATTAAGTTGAGCGAATAGATACAGTGAATCCAACTAGATTGAGCGAACAAATACAACAAAATTGTCGTGTCACTGATACAACACGAATTTCAGAAAGTTGTATCAGTGATACAACGCGAAAATGTATCAGTGATACAACGGGAAAATGTATCAGTGATAGAACATGAATTTCAGAAAGATGTATCAGTGATACAACAAACTTCAAAACTGATGCTACTTATGATAATTAGTCAAACGATCATTATGTTTGGTAATTCGGCACTAAAATACCAATATTTATGAAAATTCCTCTATTTTGTAGTATATATATAGGCCTAATCCTTTTTAACATGAATCCTAAAATCGAGCATATCAAAATCAATACAGTCAAACATGAAGGCCCATATCCGTAAATAACTGCAAAGGGGTTTGTTGATTTTCCTTCCCTGCATTTTTTTCAAGTTTCAGCACAAAAGAACAAACGGACGAACACCTCTCTTCTCTGGTAGTCCCCTAAAAGCATCTCAACCATTTTAAGACACAGCTTATGCGTGGTGTAAATAAAAAAAGAATTACAACTACATCCACCTCTAACTTGTTTCATTAATAAATATGTAAGGACATAAAAGTCGATTACTATTTTAATATATTTTTGTCGTTCAACATTTAACGTGGAACATTCATGCTTTTATAATATAGATAAATAGATAATATATAGATTTGCTTTCTATTTTCATTTGGTTGTTTTTGGGTCAGCCAACTTTGGCCGATTGGACAAGTTATTTTTCATTTCATCAATTAATAAAATAAGCCAGAGCGGTCCAGAAGTTACTTTTTTTTTTAAAAATACAACAATGACGAAAACATTAAAAACAGTAAGTGGATTATTCAGTTACCAAATGTGACAAAAAATGCTTAGTTAAAGAATCTGAGTTGAAATTAGAAAGTAAAATCGCGAGAAACATGAAAAAAAGATTATATTAATTTTTATTACTAATAATTTATATAAATAGATGGTAGTTTATATTATTTGGGCACTTAACCCTAGAGCCGCCCGAAGTAGGGTGGAGAAACAGAGTTAATCGGAAAAGATGCTTCGGATCCTGCTTAACAAGTGAGCAAATGAGAGTGGTGGAGTTGTTAAGAGGTTGCCTCCTGAAACTGTTAGAGTTGCTTGTCCTGATCATCTTGTTTTAGCTGATCTTCCTGTAGCCAAGAGCCTTGTTTCAGTAAATCCTGCATCTCTGCTCAAAACTGTTGGCCGGAGGTCCCTGCGCCCGCCTGGTAAACGAGTACATATTTGTATCCGCTGTGAATTCCCAATTGCTGTTTATGGACGTCTGGTCAGTATACAATACAATCTTCAACCCTTTAATTTTTGCCCTAATTTTTGTGTCTGTTGGACTTCCTAATTGCTATTTATGGACCTCCGGTGATTATAGAATGTTCAATGTTTAACTTTTTTCCCCTAAGTTGCTCGGATTATCCAAAAATGTTGTCATAGCCGCATCGGATCCTCCAAAAATGCATTACTTTTGAAAGATCCTACATACACCAAATGACATTTTTGAAGAGTCCTACTCCTTTGTTTTTATAGAGGCAACATATTCTTTAATCAATGATATTCACATTCATACTATTACTTCTCAATAGTGATTGTTTCCACCAACTAATGAGAGGTCAGGACTAGGCTACCTTCTGGCTGCTGCTACTTAGTACTACTTTTTTTTTTAATAGATGAAGTAACAAGAATTCATTAATGGCGTCTGGTGGATGCAGAAATCAAAAGTACTAGGAAATTAAAACAGAGAAATTTAGACTATAAGGATAGGGAGCTGACAAAATCTAAGAGGTACTCCTAGATTTTACGGAATAAGTTTAAAATACACCTAGCTTTTACAGAGTGCATGGGAATTGATACACTGTTGATTCCTTTTTGACCATGTACACCAAAATATCCTGGTTGGTATAATCTGCCAGATCTTTCTGATGTTTTTGTTCATCAACTTTCCAAAATCTCCTGCTCTCATAGGCATACTATTGTATGTCGTAACTCAAGAAAATCCAAAATTAGAGGAAAATATTCCAAATGTCAGCCACTACTTGGCAGTGTAGGAAGAGGTGTTTGTTGGTCTCCAGACATTGATGGTACATGTAACATCTATTCACTATGTGAATGTTCATCCGGCTAAGGCTATCCTGTGGTAGGCTTCATAGATTGCTGCCCAAGGAAAACCATTCGAGTTTGGGGTAGTTTTAAACGTATCCCACATGAACCTTACCAAAAAAAAATTAAAAAGAAAATCCCGTATTAGCTTCCAAAGCCATTGATCAACATTCCCAATCTGAGTTAGTGAAGATTTGTAGCCTACCTTCACTGTGAATACCCCCTTTTGTGTTGTCCCAACTTATACCATCATTTGTGTGGTTCGGGAAAGTGAAGGACTGAAGTATTTGTAACAAAATCAACAGTTACTTTAGTTCCTTCTAATCTGTAGATCCCATACAGCATTATGTCTGTTCTGTGCAATGGAGGAATCAACATTTGAGGCAATTTGAAATAAATTTGGAAAATCCAGCATCGGAGGTGATTTATGGAGCCATGGATCTTTCCAAATTTTGATATGATTTTCCTGAAACCAACCTTTTATGTGATATTCTAAGAGAAATCATCCTATAAGTTCCTGATGGTACTTCCATAATAATTCAATACCATGAGAAACCCTAGATAATTTAGTACAGCAGTTATTTTGTGAGCCATGTTTTGCTCTGACTACTTGCTTCCGAAGATCATCATCACTTTGTCCATATCTGCATAGCCACTTCATTAACATGCATTTGTTGTGAGTTGTCAGATCTTTGATCCCCAAGTGTCCTACCTGTTTTGGCATCTTGGCAGTTACCCATTTTATTAACTGAAATTTGTGCCCCTTACTGTGGCTTTCCCAAAAGAATGATCTCCTGATTATGCCAAATTATCGCACCACCATTTTTGGTATTGGACTGAGTGACATCAGATGAGTAGGAATACTATCTAATACAAAGTTGATCACAGTGAGTGTTCCTCCCATTGATAAGTATTGTAGTTGCCAAGTAACCATTTTTTCCTCGAACTTCTCAATGACTCTACTTTATGTCTCTACAGATTTGAATTTGGTCCCTAATTGGGCATCTCCAGGTAAGTTGTTGGTAAATGACCAGTGTTGCAACAGAGAATTCTTGCCAGTTCCACTAATTTTGGAACATCATTGTCATAATATAATGTGCTTTTGAGCATATTAATCTGTAATCGAGTGAGAGATTCAAATATAGACGGGGTAAGGTTGAGATATTAAATATGTGATATCTCAGCACCACAAAAGATGAGAGCATCATCAGCATAAAGTAGGTATGACACCTCCACAGTTCCACCAGGGTTTAATCCAACTTCAAATCCTTTGATCTGCTGAAGTTCTCTGGATTATTTAGTAATATGCTGAGCCCCTCCTTAGCCAAAATGAAAAGAAAAGTTGAGAGCTTGCCTTGTGCCCTTTCTTAGTGAGAAGAATCCCATAGGTCTCCCCATTCACAATCACCGAGTATTTGACTGCGGTGCAAAATCTAATCCATATAACCCATCTTTCTCCAAAGCCCATTTTATTTTGCACACTCAACAAATAGGATCAATTAACTTTATCAAAAGCCCTTTTGCACGTCAAGTTTGCATAGAAGTCCAAGAATTTGTCTTTTGTTTCTAGTCAAGCACTTCTTTTGCAATCAGTGTTGCATCAATGATCTGTCTGACTTGAATGAAAGCACTTTGGTGTCCTGAGACTAGTTTGTCAATCACCTTTTCAGTATCTCTGCTAGGTATTTTGCAACTATCTTATGTACACTACCAATCACACTAATAGGTTTGATGGTACTGAGTTCAATTGTACCTTTCCCTTTAGAAATAAGGGTAATGAAGGCTACGTTGCTCGGGCTCAGGTGCGGGTGTCAGACACAGGTACGGATCTAGAGATCTGATCCTTCATGATCATTATTTTTAGATTCAGGATACAAATCCAGATATGGTTACGGGTGTGGTGATTCGGCTAAAAATAATTTAAATATCTGAAAATATAGGTATAAAAATGTAAATTAAGTGTTCTGAATTCTTTCTATTTATCTTTTCAAATAATCTCTATTTGTCTCCTTTAAGTAATATTTTTTCCATTGTTATAGAGAATTAATTCGTTCCCTAATCATGTGATTACAGTTAGAGAAAATACGTACTTATCTATCATAGGTTATATAGAAGTTTCTTGAGGAGTTTATAATGGTCTTGGGCCACTCCGCCTAAAGTATTGTAAGTCTTAAAGAATATGATACAGTGGATTATGTTGAAGTTAAATTAGAAGTCTGGTTTATCTGTTATTCGGTTAAACAACACAATCTTAACGAAGTTCCAAGTCTAGCCTAGGTAAGCAAGCATGTCGTAGATCTATATCTAACTTCGATAACATACCCTTCATACCAGCCCCTTTCATAAACCCACCACTAGATAGATCGATTCCCAATGACCTGATCTGTGAAAGTCCCAGCCGCAAACGACCTCGAACGCGCCGTCATGCGCCAGCGGTAGTCAGCACCGGCAAGCGCCGGCAGGTGAAGAACTTTTCAGGCAGTTTCTAACCTTGTTTCTTCTTCTGTAGAGGTCTTCCACACCTTCCAACTCTACCCATAGTACTTTTTCTGGCTGATTTAGTCTTCTCAGATCCGATTTATTTGGTCAAAGTATCCAATCTCTATTGACCGGATCTGACATGAATCCGGCTCCCTAATGTCGTGTCAACCCGGGTACGGCGACAAAGGTGCCGGGTCAGAGCAACATAGAATGAAGGTAGCATTACAAAACCTAACCATGCTGCAGTTTTGATGGAAGTGGTTTAAGGACCTCATTACTTCCTTTGATGATCAACCATGCCTTTGGGAAGAAAGCCATAGTGTATCCATCTGATCTGGGGCCTTGTCAGGGGTCCATGAGGTAATGTTTTTCGGGACCTCTTCGTTAAATGCACTTTCAAGGTTGATGTTATCCTGAATTTTGATGGTGGCCAAATTATCGAACCTTGTTAGTGGCCTCTTGTTCTCTCTTTAAGTGTGCAATTTCTGATAAAAGTCAAGGATTTCCCTTTTATTGTATCTTTACCCTCTGTAATTATGCCCTCTATCATCAGTTTGTCAATATAATTGCTCCTTCTATGAGAATTTGCAATTCTTTGAAAGTATTTGGTGTTCCAATCCCTGTCCTTAAGCCATAGATATCGTGACTTCTGTCTTCAGGAGACTTCTTCAATCTTGGCCAGCTGCTGAAGTCCAGCTTTAATGTCACCATCTTATTTTTCAATCTTGGGATTGCGCTCTGTGTTAGCAATTTGTTCTAGGTTGAAAGTTCATTTAAGGCCTTGCTTCTCTGTGCTACCATACCAAACACTTCCCTGTTTTCAGTTACTGTTATGGGCATTCTTAGATTGACCACTACTTGATATCTCCCTCATGCCATCACTTGGTTGAGAAAATATTTCCCTTGTAAATCACTAAATCCTTTACATAATATCTTCTACGTGATCTGCAGAACTCAACTGGCACCAAAGATGAATATTGAATTTTCAACTCTTTAGATTAATCCCCCAGCAAAAATAACTATTTCCTGTTGTTTTATGTATGTCACATATTCCAGAACTTGTTTTTGTTTTAAAGATAATGCATTTATTGAATAACTTGTCCCCGTTTCATACACTAACTGGTTAATGCTTTTCCTATTATCTTGTGTGTAATGTGGCAAGTCTGGCAGAACTTTTTCTTGTTACTACGAAATTTCTGTATGTATTGGGTTATGCTTTTGAAAGCTGGTGTATGACTCATGTTGGATGACATTATCAATGTTATGAACTGTTGGAACACACTATCACCTTTATATTTACTTCTCTCAACTACATTTCTAGTCAAAATGATCTTTACTATCTTCTTTTTGCAGAGTCCATGTGAACACATCTTCTGTTTAGATTGTGCCAGGAGCGACTCACTCTGCTACCTGTATGCATATATCCTGTTTCTCCACTTTTAAGAGTGATATTATCATTGCCTTTAGGGTATAAAATTATCAACTATGTATCAAATATTATTTTGGACATTCTCACATTTAAAGATGTCAAGTCAAAAGGATTGCAAACAATGTAGTGATTTATAGGGGATATGCTGCTGGTAGCAGCATGGGGTACTATAAGGTGTATCTTTTAGGTCTTGGCTGTTCTACTTAAACCTGAATTTCACATTGATATTTTTTCAGGTCATGTTTCAGTATCATATATCTGTTGTTAGACCTGGATTTTCCTTTTTTTTGTCGAGTAGACTAGGGCATTGACATCTTAGTTTTTTAGTCTAATCCTATATCAGCTTGGGCTAGTTTTTGAAATACCATTTTATTAGAAATTCTCTTCTAAGTTAGAGAGATATTGCTCCTTTGAAGAGCTTCATCAGGCCTTGTCATGGCAGATGGTTGATTTTAACTGACTCGAAATTTTGGAATCTCATCAAGAGCATTTAAGATTGTCATGATAAGCATCATCTAGAGAATTCTCACACATCCTTATTCAACTGTATTGCTACTTAATTGTTTGTGAGTAAATTAGGTTGGTTAGTTTGGCTTTACCTATTCCATACTTGTTTCACTGATTTAATGATATGGAATCCAAACTACATTTTTCTTATTCAGCTGTGATGAACGCATTCAGAAGATTCAAACAATTAAAATGCTGGAAGGGGTCTACGTCTGCGCAGCTCCGCATTGTCTCAAGTCCTTTCTGAAGAAGACTGAATTTGAATCTCATATTCATGAGAATCACAGTGATCTCCTTCGTGCAGAGAAAGATGAAAACATTTCAGAATCTGCTAGTGCTAAAAAATTGCAGCATCTGAATCTACAGTGCAAGCACCACCTAGGCCCATGTTTTCTCCTGGTTCAGGTTCCCAGGCACATGATCGTGAAGACAAAGCTCATCATTCTCAAACTAGAGACCAACATCCTCCTAGGCCTTTTATGCAACAAAAGTCACCTTTCACTGGTTCAATTCAAAATCATCCACTAGAGCAACAGTCTGATAGTAATCCTCCTCCAGGCTTTGCAAGGCCTGGCATGCAGAACCGGGTACCCAGCAAGGTTTTGATGCACAGGGTTCATTGCGGCCAGACCCAGGTCACTTTCCAGACAAGCAGCAAGGGATTATGGGGAGTTCCCCTTTTCCTGAATTTCCAATGCACATGCACCAACCTCATGGCTTTGCAGTCCCTATGAGTTCGAATCCAGGTTTGGCTCCTCAATCTGGTTATCCTCAGTTTGCACCTGATGGAGCTCAACCATTTTATGGCGCTGCTTCATTTGAGATGCTAAGGCCAGACTCAACTCCTGAAAGGGGATCAGAACAAGGATCTTTGCTAGGTTTTCCATCTGATGCTGCAGGAAATATGAATTTTCCAGAAAATTACCCTCGACCATGGAATATGGGGCAGCCGGCTGGTCCGTTTGAGCCCACTGCAGTTCAACCTGCTCCAGATGGTTTTGTTAATGCTACTGATCTTCAAGGAAGAGCAGTATTTCTCCAAGGAGACTATGGAAGGAATGCCAGTGTGCCTTCAGCCAACAGAGGATTGGAAGGTGGACAGAGTAGTAATTCCATGGACACCAGAGATAGCAAGGGTATACTGATGGCACAACCTATGTCCCTCCCACCACCCCCACCCCCACCTTTACCTCATCACATGTCACAACTCCAGATAGGGGGCAGACACTATTCTGGTGATACAAGTCATGATGGACAGGGCTATGGTTGGCAACATGAAAAGCGTGATAATTTCGGAAGCAACCAAGACTAGTTATGTTCTTGTTATTCCTCCATCTTTTCTTTAGTAAGAACAGTGCCCATTTTGTGTATTTTATTTTCTAAACTAGCAACATTGTTTTGTTAAAGCTTCTTGTTCAAATGGTAAAAATCTCTGTAGCATGAAATCTCATTCTGCTTGAGAAGTGGTTCAAGATTTGCAGCTTCTAAATTGAGGCCAGAAATTACATATTTCCTGAAGCGTCCATGCATTGTCAATAATAGTAGCATATGCAAACAGCAATTAACAATAATTGCTGGATAATTCATTGCTGTAGTACAATTATACATATCTAGTAGGTAAGTCATGTTGCAAGCTTACAGCTTTATCAAGACCTTACAATAGTTTGCTCTGCAAGAAAATGGATGTACATAATCAATCGATCTACTGTGCTTCAATCTCAAATTAGTCTTCGTATACATTTAAAAGGAAAAAAGAAATACGGGCTTCTTCGCAAGAACTTTTATCTTGGTACCCGTCGAAGCACTTGCTCTCCATTCACTTCCGGGGAAAAGAAAACAAGATGTATGACGAAGGTTATCGAATCCACAAATCCCAAAACAACCATACCCCCAGTCCCTATTTTGATAGTAGTGTTTATTCAATGTTTGTTTTCAATAAGTCATATCCCAGTTAAAATTCTTTTAATGATGTTGGTCATATGTAGTATTTTGTTTTAATCTATTTGTTCACTTGGACTTTTTATTTATCATATTTGTTCCTTCTTATATACTCCCTCTGTCCAACAATAGTTGTCCACTATTGACTTGGCACACCCCTTAAGAAACAATAAATAATATGAGTAATATTACTATATTATCCTTTGACTTTATTAAATTTAATGCTTTGAGAAATGTGTTATATGGTAAATAGTATTTAATAGCAAGGGTAAAATAGACATAAAAGATATAAAAGATAAATTATCTCTTGATTTTCTAAATTAGACAAGTATTGTTGGACAACTATTTTTAGTATAGTGGACAACTATTGTTGGACGGAGGGAGTACTTACTTTGATTAAGAGTCTTTATGACTTTATTGCTTACTTTTATTTTTGATTAGTTAAACATTAAGAACATACATACTCTCGCCCCTTTGAGTATTTTTTTACATGTACATCACAACGACATGACATCGCTTGGATTTCAATCACATTGAGTGGAGGAATCAATGCGCGAAGCAGAGACTCCCACAGTGAGTGGAGGAATCAATGCGCGAAGAAGAGCTCAAGTGGAGTCGTTCGCCCCAAGCAGGGCTAGGTACGTTTTGGGATATGATGTCAACGACAGGCTAGCAACTTCTTGAACGAAGCTTATCACTTTACCAAAAGTAAAACAATGTTACTCCCTCATTTTTAAAACTTGGTATGACACTCTATTAAACGTTTAAAGATTGAACTATTATTTTTTTTTGTAAATAGAAATATCTTTTATAACACTTGATATTTTCTTTAAAAATGGAAAGCAAATCATTTTCCTTAGCTTTAACATTTTCTTCAAGAACGAGGAATAAGCCGTTTAGATTAGCCTTGCACTTCTTTCAAATATGGGAAACCAACCATTTTAAACTTTTTTGTCTTGGCTCAAGATTTTTAAGAGGGTTGATCATATTACTTTATTCTATTTTATAAGCCAACAGATGAAGGACGAACGCAGCACTAAGAAATTGTACAAAACGCACTTCAAATTGTACAGTGAAAATTGGGGCAATGGTACCACATAATTGTGAAACACGTGTACCACTTTCTTCTCCATGAAACACGTAGTAATCTTACAATGTAAACAAATAAATAATTAAACCCCTTTCACTCACTGGCAATTTAAGAGATTATGAATCAATGAGGAATAGCTTTCGGATGGCCAGATCGAAATCCGTTCTTTCTCTCCTTACTTCGCTATGATGTTTGCTCTAAGTAGTTCTTCCGAGTTCCTTCTTTTGGAACTAAAAGTAATCACAATTTGGTATGTCTACCTTTTAGTTTCCTACTCTTTTTGGATATATTTTTTTGCTAAGATTTCTACATGCATTTAACTAACTGCTTGATTTGCACGTGCATGGTGTTTCTTTGATGAACTTTATCTTTATAGCCAATTAATTTGTGCAAAAGTTAGATTGTTTTACAAAAATCTAAGACTATCATGAATGCTTATGCCTTAAATTTTAAGTGGATTGTGCATCTAAGTTGTTTGATAATATGTCTCAGTTAACTTATGTAAAGTTTTCTGTTGCCATTCCTGTTGATAAGTAAGGCACTTTTGGGGGATGTTAAATCGTATCTTGGTGATTTTGGCTCTGTTGTTCTAGATGTGGGCCATTATACTTATAAGGTTTCCGTAATTGAACAAGCTTGAGGACGAACACTGCATTTATACTAAAGCCTTACAAATTGTGATGAACATTTGGCAATAGTACGAATAACACTCTTTTTAAATCTTATTGTTTGAGATATTTGATGCACACCAAGTGTTTGTTGTGTATCTATGGGACATGTGTATTTTCTGTTAGAAAAATATTGCCTCACTTTCTGTGCTTCTTCCTTTTGAAAAATATGGAATTTATAGATATTTCTACTTTTTTTTGGAGGGGGTTATTTCAATGGACATTGGGTGCTCTTCTCAATGGGTGCAGAGGGTTAAGTATCATAGTCTTATTTAGGAATTTTTTGAAGAAACACATTGCAAAAGTTGAGCCAAATGGCAAGTTGTTTTGAATTGCAAGGAAAGTATGATGTGAAATAAAGTGAGACTTGTTCTATTGGTTTATTATGTAGGACTTCTACATATGAGAAAATCTATTATATAAACTTGATTTTGTTCAGCACCATTGTTGATTCCTTTTTAGTTCTTTAAATCAAATAATACACTAACATTTGTCCTATTAATTCATTTACTTTCTGTAACCTTGTGTTATTCACTTATTTGCACTTGTCTGTGTTTGTTAAATGGTATCATATTTCCTAAAATGGTAGCTCATTGAATTGTAAGTGTGCTCAGGCAATGTCTTATTGCCTTTATGGTGCTTAGTCCAATTGACTTGTATATGATAAGAAGAACAAAGCTCCAAACTGGAAGCATGGGGTCTAAAGTGTAGTTTCACCTGGTAAAAAGTGGCGAAACTACTGCCTTTTCTTGAAAACATTTTTAGTGTTTGTCAAAGAATCTTGTTTGGTCTATAGCACTGAGAGGTATGAGTCTTTTGATGGTTTTACTCACTGGTTGTTTCACTAATTTTTTAATCCTTTTTCTTTTTACAGTTTTATAGTAAACCACGTGTCTAACACTGGGAAAAATTTCCTTCAACAGCTTTTCAAGGTAACATTGTGTATATTGATAAATATTCTTTCTATCTATATGGAAAAATTGAAATATGGCATGCAACTTGCAAGGATTTTCCCACGTGTCTTCCGCATCCATTTGAATATGTTTTCAAGGAAATAGCATTGTAATAATCTCCCCTAGGTTTAAGGATAACTATTCTCATATTAGCTGAGTTTGGCATTTTGTTTGTATTGTTCTGTGTCTGATAGCCTCTAAAAGTTATGCAGGAAAAGCAAGAACTTGCTGAGAGAGTGATGATAACAGGTCTTAGCCTTTACAGCATATGGATGCAGGTATGCCACCTTGATTTTAGCTACTGCTTGATGTAAATGTTTTGCTCCTTCAAAAGTACCGCGTTTGTGAATTATACATATCTTAGTTCAAAAGCAGTCTATTGACAATCACGATGCACTGCTTAATTATAGTCTGTTCTTTATGACAAACAAATGGTTTAAGTTATGGCATAAGGAGTACTTATCCCTTTTATCTACCTTTCATTTGTCTGTGTTGTATCATGAACGAGTGGAAATTTGCTATTTCAATTGCAATGATATACAGAGGAAAGCTAATGAATATTCTGTGTTGGATGTAGAAATGTGATCATGCTGAATTATATAACAGAATATCTGATGAGAATGTGGAACTGATGCGTGAACGACTCGCTCAAACTGTTATATAGCCATCTGATGAGGTTTGCTTTCGTGGCTTCAAGTTCGTGATTTCTAATTGTGATCTTTTCTTCTCGTGAATTAATTTCACGAAAGGTAACACTTTATCTTCATTGTATGGTTTGATTTCATTATTATATAAGATGTGATTCTAATATTATGAAAAAGAATCAGTTATCTAGATGACAAACCTCACCAATCTTAACAACACTTTTCAGAGGCCTTTGGAATCATAGCCTCTCATAATTCTTGACAATCATATTAAGGTATCTACTAAGATCAACCAATATCAAGTGGTTAAAGCTAAAGTTGTAGAACATAAGTTAGCTTGCAATCTAATACTAAAAATACGGACCAAAATCTCTTGCACTTATTCTTATCTTTCTGTTTGATATGCAAAAAGGTAATCTTATCGGTTCTAAATTTCATAATACTGTGATCGACGTTGTAGTTAAGAAGTCTGTTTGCCTTTTATGCTTATTGTGTTTGTAAGAACGCAACAGATATTGTATATAGTACTAACTACACAATTCTAAATTCAGGTCAATCAGTTTTACTACGTGTGTCCTATGCAGAAGGACTGGCACTTCGTTTGTTCATTGATGTATTTTTTAATCTTTTTGTTATGGCATTCTTTTATTCTCAAACTCTTACTATAGATTTTCAATCTTCTTTCTGCAGTTTCCACCAGCTTCTGAAGAGTATGAGTCCCTGATATCTGATGATAGTGCTGCTATTGCATTTACCTCTGAGCTCCTGGATGATTTAAATGTAGATAGATCAATACCCGACACTTACTGCTCTCCTCCTGCACCAATTCCATTTGAAGTAGTTTTGGGGCATCCACAGTCAAGAGGTTCCCAGTTCACAGATGAAACAGTTCTTCAACATAGCTATGAGATAACTACTGTAAAGATATTAAGTTATCTGATCACAAAGATGAAACAGAGTCTCTTCTTGCCTCCCTAAAGAAAACAGGGATTGACCTTGTAAAATCTAATCCATCTATTAGCAAATCAGCAGAAGAAGAGGATGTTTATCCTACTTGTCTTGAAGGTATACAAGTGAACATCATTCGAGGGGCAACTGCAATTTTGCCCTCCTCCACTTTATGTTTTTCTTCTTTATCTGCTATATAATCAACCTTCTTGTGATTGGCTGAAGTTTGAATGTTTATATTGCGCGCACTTGTTTTGCAGAATATGATGCCAATCCTAGAGTGATCTCAAAATGTAACCTCCACTTTCATCTTTCATGCATCCTTGAGTGGATGGAAAGAAGTCAAACATGCCCAATCTGCGATCAGGTCTACTTTATTTTCCTTTTTTACCGCTCCCCCTTCAATTCCTTTTTCTATCTTCCTCTGTTTGTGTCATCAGTTTTACAAGAAGGTTTTGGTTTCTATGTGTGATGTTGTTTTAGATCCTGATGTGCGATTCTGTAGCCTTGAAGCCTTGTGGTTTTATCTCCTCAATGTTGCAAGTAGCATGTTATAAGACTTCTAACTTCCACAATTCTGTAAAGAATTACTTCATGTCATACTTGGGTTAGATAAATGTGTTTGGGTTCTTGTGATATGACAAGTGAGTTTATCTAGAGTTGTGATATAATAGAAATGACTGTGAATTAGAATTTTGTGATTTGGGGCTGATCGATCCATTTCATAGCTATTTTGGGTTTGGTTTGCGCTGGTGAAGTGATAGTGAAGGTAACTTTTGTATTGTGCCCTTTTGTTTCTTATGCTTGACATTGGTGGCACTTTTTCCGCATTTTTGTTTAAATCAATACATCTCTGCTTTATCTCCTTCATTGTTCAAATTAGCTTCACCTCCACAAGTACTTTAGCTTTAACATCATATAGACATAAACATATGTTTGCACTTTCGGTTGCTCACAGACTTCACACTGTTTAATTACAGGAAGTCTCTTCCTTGATTTTGCAACTTTTGCTTAATGAAGAAAATAAATTTTTGGATGCTCAGTCCGTACAGCTTTGCTCACTAGGGACAATGAAGTAAATCGGTTATTTAGCTTTTTGGGTCACTTGGTATTCTAACTTTCCAGGTAATGCATTATATCATATTCTTATGTGATATGCCACTTTTCTAACAGTTTCACTTCTGTCATCAATGACCTCACCTTTTCAGATTTACTAACAGTACACAATTTTCTCAGGAACCTCAAGAGCTCCCTGTGCTATGGTTTTTGAACGCAGAAGATTAGCTGCTAAACAAAATCATGAAATGCTCATGTTATATGCCAACACATCTGCCAAAACTCATGTTATAAAGTTTAGAACTTTGTTTTCCCCTTTCTGTGTATCAAGGAAAGTTTGACACTTTGTTTCTCTCTTTCTGTGTATTGAACTGCACTTAAGCTAATATGACAAAATTCCATACCAAACTGTCAGCTACTATTGTGTACGCCATCCTTCTCGCATATAGGGCTGGGCATAAATACCGAAAAACCGAAACACC
This sequence comes from Solanum appendiculatum, assembly GCA_018342035.1. Lineage (NCBI taxonomy): Eukaryota > Viridiplantae > Streptophyta > Magnoliopsida > Solanales > Solanaceae > Solanum > Solanum appendiculatum. Next base: position 215,834 of record JAGDQO010001315.1, read on the forward strand.
GAACCGAACTAAAAATTTTCGGTGTTTCGGTTTCGGTATTTCGGTTTTCGGTTCGGTTTTCGGTATATGTTTTCATATTTTCGGTAATTCGGTTCGGTATTCGGTATGTAATTTTGTGTTATTCGGTATTTCGGTTTAACCGAAATACACTATATTATAATTTTATAATAATATTTAAAATTAATATTATATTAATTATTAACATTAAATAATAAATATTTAATATATCAATATTCAATCCCTCTTCCAAGTTCCAACTTCCAACTCCAAAATCCAAAATCAAAAATTTATTTTTCATTTGCTCTCAAACTGTTGGCTGCTGCCCACTTTGAGCTTTCTCCAATCCCTCTTGCCATTTTTCATTTCTACTTCCAGCTCTCCAGTCTCCAGCAGCTGCGACCGGCGACCGGCGACCGGCGATCGACAGCAGCACTCCAGCGACCAGCAGGCAGCGACCTGAAGGCAGCAACCAACAGATCTGCAACCAGCAGCAACAACAACCAGCAGCTGCAACCACCAGCAGCAGCAACCACCAGCAGCAGCAACCAGCAGCAGTTGCAACCAGCAGCTGCAACCAGCAGATCTGCAGCAGCAACAGCAACCAGCAGCAGCAGCAACCAGCAGGCAGCAGCAACAGCAACCAGCAGCAGCAGCAACCAGCAGATCTGCAGCAGCAACCAGCAGGCAGCAGCAACAGCAACCAGCAGCAGCAGCAACCAGCAGACGCGGCGACCAGCGTCCGGCGGCAGGCGGCGGCGGGCGGCGGCGACCAATCTCTAGTTTAGGTATTCTTGTTTTTTAATTTTTTTCTTGATTTCTTCTTCTGTTTTCTTTTTTTTTTCTTTCTGATTTTAGCCTTAGTTAGTGTGTGAATTGTGAACTTTTTTTTATATAGATGGCTGATCAAAATCAATTAAATGTGGGTGTGGCTGATCAAAGTCGAATAAGTATGGCTGGTTCTACGGATAATATACCTACTAGTAGCAATGATGCGTCAATTGGCACAGAGGAACCAAAAAAAAGAAAAGAAATGGATCCTAGGTCTACTGTTTGGCAACACTTTGATAAAATTTTTGAAAATGGTGTATTATTTAAAGCAAAGTGTTTACATTGTAAACAAAATTATGCTGCGAATACATCTAGAAATGGAACAAGTGGACTGAGACAACATTTGACTAACCGATGTAAAGTGTATAAGCCCCCGCCTGTTGCACCTAGTATTCAAAAATTATTAAGTGTTCAAAGTAATAGTTCTTCAATAGAGAATTGGAAATTTGAGCAAGAGGTAGTTAGGAGAGCTTTAGTTGAGATGATAATTTTGGATGAACTACCTTTTAGTTTTGTTGAAAAAGAAGGCTTTAAGAAGTTTATGAGCAAAGTTCAACCTTTGTTTCGGATTCCTTCACGTAGAACCATAACAAGGGATTCTTATGAAGTTTATGGTGAATTGAGAATGAATTTGAAAAAGTCTTTTAGAGAAATACAACCAAGAATTTGTCTTACAACAGACACATGGACCTCAGTGCAAAGAATCAATTATATGTGTTTGACTGCTCACTTTATTGATAGGGATTGGGTGCTTCATAAAAGAATATTGAATTTTTGTCCTATCACTAGTCATAAAGGTGAGCATTTAGCTGAGTCTATTAGTAATTGTTTACTTGATTGGAACTTGGACAATGTCTTCACTGTTACGGTTGATAATGCTTCTTCAAATGATGTGGCAGTTTTAGAGTTGTCCAAAAAATTAGATATGTGGGAAACTAATATGATGGATGGTGAGCATCTCCATGTGAGATGTATGGCTCACATACTTAATCTAATTGTGCAAGATGGTTTGAAAGAAATTGGTCCTTCTATCAAACGTGTGAGACAAATGGTGAAATATGTTAGATCATCTTCTGCAAGAACAAGAAACTTCTTGAAATGTGTTGAAATGCAAAAGATAGAATGTGATAAAATGTTGTCTTTAGATGTGCCTACTAGGTGGAATTCCACCTATTTGATGTTGGACACGGCAGAAAAGTTTGAGAAGGCTTTTGAGAGGTTTGATCTTTATGATGGTAATTTTAATTCTTTTCTTGCTACTGATATTTGTGAAGATGGAAGTATTGCAGGTTCAATTCAAAATGAGGATTGGGTTAACGTGAGAAATGTCACAAAGTTTCTTGAAAGATTTTATGAGCTCACATTAAAAGTTTCAGGTTCACGGTATGTTACTTGTAATGTTCATTTTGAGGATATATGTGAGCTTGATGCATATTTGAAGTCATGTATGACAAGTGATGATGTTGATTTGTATAAAATGGCTTTGGGGATGAAAGAAAAGTTCAAGAAATATTGGGGTACTCCTGAAAAGATGAACAAAATGCTTTTTATTGCTTCTGTTTTGGATCCTCGCAATAAATTTGTGTATGTTAGTTTTGCTCTTGAAGAATTACTTGGGGAAGAAAAGGGAAAGATAGTGAACAATGAAGTAGATATTTACTTGAAGAAATTGTTTGCGGTCTATGTAAACAAGTATGCAAAAGGTTCTAAAAATCAATCATCTTCACCCGGATACACTTTATCTGACTCATCTGATTCAGCTACTTGTGGCCTTTCTCAAAATGTGAAAACAAATTCTTTGAGAACTAAATTTTACATGAAAAAACAAAAGGAAGATTCTGGAAGTTTAGGTGTTAAATCTGAGTTGGATAGATATCTTCTTGAAGACCAAGAGCCTGAATCTGAGGATTTTGATATTTTAATTTGGTGGAAAGTTAATTCTCCTAGATTTCCTATACTTTCACAGTTGGCTCGAGATGTATTGGCTATTCCTATGTCGAGTGTGGCATCAGAATGTGCATTTAGCACCGGTGGTCGTATTCTTGATCCATTTAGAAGTTCATTGACTCCCAAATGTGTGCAATGCCTTATTTGTGTCCAAGATTGGCTTAGACAAGAAACTAATCCTATTTGTGTTGAAGAAAACTTGGAGTTTCTTGAGAAAATTGAACTTGGTAAGACTTTATATTTTTTATTTTTTTTTGCAAAAAATAAAATACTTATTGTGTAGTATGACATATTTGATTTTCTTATTATTAGAGATGGCAAATAGTGGAAGAAACTCTTCTATTGTTGATCTATGATTGCAAGTTTCAAGTATTTAATAGTGGTGAGTTCAATACGCTATTTATTTAATTATGTCATTTTTTAATTTTTATCTTAAAAATAGTATTCTAACGTTTGATTTTATCTTAAAAGGTTCAAGTTCAAGTTCAAGTGGTCAAGACTCAAGAGTCAAGACAATGAAGAAAGACGTAAAATACTAAAGTTTTGTTATTGTTTGTGTTGGCACTTGAAAGTGGTCTCATGGAAGAAAGTCAAGAAACTACATTGTTGCTCATTATTGTTATTTGTTATTGTTGACATTTGAAAGTGATCTCTTGGAAGAAACTACATCGTTGGCTTGTTGCTCATTATTGTTATTTGTTATTGTTGGCACTTAAACTTGAAAGTGGTCTTATGGAAGAAACTACATTGGTGTATTATTGTTAGTTTGTACTTTGTTACTTGTTACTTGTTAGATTGTTATTATGTTGTTGTGTAATGGCATGATAAAATATCAATTGATCATTGTATTTGTGAAGTCTAGTGAAGTTTTATTACTTGTTAAATTGTTTGTGCCTTGTTGGCTTTATTATCTTTACTTGTTAAATGCCTAGTATAATTGGCTAGATTGATAGTCATTACTAAATATTGCTAGTCATTACTTGTGTTGTTTGTGCCTTTTTGGCAATAGTTGGCTAGATTGCTAGTCATTACTATTTACGTGAAACTATTGAATCATTGTTGACTTGTTGGTAAAATATTGGAAGTTCTTATTCCTTCATATTGTTATGGATTTTTACTAAATAAATATTTCATATTTGAAATTTGATAAATAGTGAAACACCAAATTTTTTTATCACTTTATATTTAATAGAGTAATAACTTTAACACATTAAGGAGTAAGGACCACTTATTTCAGCCCATTAAGCTGAAAAATAAAAATAAAAATTGTAAAATTTTAAATTTTAAAAAGCCCATTAAGCAGGCCCATAACAAAAAACCGAACTAACAAATACCGAACCGAAATATTAAAAACCGAACCGAAATCTTAAAAACCGAACCAAACCGAATTAATTCGGTTCGGTATTCGGTACAACAAATACAAGCACCGAAAACCGAAAAAACCGAAAAAAAAAAAACCGAAACCGAACCGAATTACCGAATGCCCAGCTCTAATCTAAATAAGGTGTCAGGTCGTATGTATATTGTTCGTTACGTGGGCTTCCATGAATTCAACCTTCCATTTGGAGGCCCCTTTATTTTAGGTCCTCATCCTTCTATACTTCCCTCGGCACAACCATGGGCTTCTTCTCGAATTTCTCTGCCTCCAACGTTTCATCTCCACGATCTTCTCCACTTCGATACATCATAATTACCCTTCACATATTTCATTAACTTTATAAATAATCCCTGCATACTCGTCCAACGTTAATTCAACTTTGCCTACTATCTCACCTTCTAAGGACTATCCAGCTCCTACGTCTTAGTCTAGTCCATCCCAAAAACGACATTTCCATACTTAGTTATCTGTAACACACTATTGATAGTCATTTTCTTATCTTCGTGTTTAGTGGTCTCGCTCTCCACACCTTCACTAATTTCTGTTGGGATGGTTCTCTGCATGATTGCAAGTATATTGATGGTTATAATATTTTGCTTGGGCAATGCATTGGTTTCATGATCCTCTAAGAAACAATACACCGTAACACACTTTTCCACTATGTCTGAGTATAAGGCCCTAACTAATGTTGCAGTTGAAACCTTTTGTTCTTTGGTATGACAACTTAGAGGTTGCTTACATATCCCCCAATCTTGTGTTTCACGCTCGTACCAAGCATGTGAAGATTAACTTTCATTCCGTTCGAGACAAAGTGGCGAAAAAAGTTTTTTCTATATAATTTCTTTCAACAAAAGACTAATTTGCTGACATTCTCACCAAGCTTTTAGCTATTGCCATTTTTGAGTTTCTTAGCTTCAAGATGAGTGTTGTTTGATGAAACTGGAGTTGTGACTTAGCTAAGTCTAGTGGTGGTTTACGAAAGTTAGTTATGTAACAAATTTTGTTAGTTGATAGTTAGTCCAAATTAGTCGGTTAAAAGGTGTACAACTATAAAATGAAGATAGATGTAGAATTGTATATAAGGGAGAACATACAGGTGATTCTCCAATCAATCAATATCACATTTTTTGTATAATCTTCTCTTGACAGATATGAAGATACTATCTTCTCTATGTTAGTTTTTCTCTGTTTTCAGTGTTCATTTTTGGTTAACTGATATGGTATCAGAGCTTTACAACCATTGATATTAGTTTTTCGAAGGCTTTGGCGGAGCAATTATGGCGATTGTAGTAGATAATGAGTTACCAGGAAAATTAGATCATAATCATCCATTATATCTCAGTTCGTCAGATACTTCTGGTGTGATTTTGATCTCTATTCAGCTGACTGGATCGAAAAACTATTTTGTATGGAGTCGTTTGATGAGGACCGCCATACTTGGTAGGAACAAATTGGGATTCATCGATGGAAAAGTGCAGAAAGGAAGGTTTTGGTCCAAACTTAGCTGATCTATGGGAATGATGTAATGCCATTGCCCTTTCATGGATAATGAACTCTGTTTCGAAGGAGTTACTGAGTGGACTGGTTTACTCGTCTGATGCTTGTGATGTCTGGAGAGATCTCAAAGAGAGGTTTGACAAGGTTGATGGATCGATATTTTTCAATTGCATAGGGAGATTGTTACCTTGACTCAGGAAAAAAGCATTATTTCTGAGTATTTCACTCGTCTGCGATTGCTCTGGGTTGAATTTGATTGCCTAGCCCTTTTCCTGGTTGTGCTTGTGAGAAATCCAGAGATTTTGTGGAATTTATGTTGAGACAAAAGCTATTACATTTTTTTATGGGCCTTAATAAATCGTATGAGTAGTCTCGAGGGCAAATCCTGATGTTAATTTCGATTCCTTATATGAACCAGGCCTATTCGATGATGATTGCGCGTGAGAGTCAGTCGAATATGGCTAATGCTGCCAGTCCAATGATGCACATGGATGTTGCTGCCTTGATTTCTGGTAGAAATGCTCCTCCTCAAAAGTTCAAAATAAACTGGAATGTTCAATGTGACTAGTAAGATGATGGGGCATACTAGGGATGATTGTTACAAGCTAATTGGATATCCACCAAACTTCAATTTTAGGATGAAATCTGAGACTCCTAGTGCTTCTAATCCACGAGGAGGTGATCCTAGGGGCCAAGCTTATGCTGGTAATGTTGATGATGGGAGACCTCATTATGAGACAGGGCAAAATAGATATGCTTGTGTTCACAACCATAGAGATGCATCCAACAAAGGTAAAGGTGTGATGTTATCTGATTCTCACAGTGAAGGGGAGAACTCAGGGAGATACTCTGATGATTGGAGCAAAGGAGTAGGGCTTTCCTCTTACTCTTATAATCAATACAACCAAATAATGCAGCACATGGACAATCCACATCATTACAATCAATTCAGGAGGATATTGGACAAGGATACTGTTGGTGAAAGTTCAGAAATCATGAACCATCTTTCTGATTAAGCTAATATGGGAGGTGAATCACTTGCTTCACATGTGATAGCTGCTACTAGTGCTGCTCCTAATACAGGTAATGCCTCTGCCCCTAGCTTGAATGCATATAAGGAAGAGTGGATAATTGATACTGTGCAAGCAATCACATGATATCTCATAAAATATGTTGAACACTGCAATTAAGGCTATAAGTGTTAAGGATAAGAAGGTGCATTTACCTAATGGGGGTATAGTTGATGTTTCTCACATAGGTAGTTATGGGATAATGGATAGAAAAGCATTGAAAAATGTCCTGTATATTCCAGATTTTAGATATAATCTATTATCTATTTCCAGGTTAACTTAGGAGTTGCAATGTTCAGTCAGTTTTTTCCCTGACTTCTGTATATTCCAGGACTTCTCAAGTGGGAAGGTGTTGGAGATTGGTGAAGAGAATGAGGGACTTTACTTTTTAAAGTATGAAGGATCAGCAGACAGTAATGAGCATCCAATTAGAGGATTGATTGCTACAAAAAATAACATAGACATTTTACTTTGGCATAGGAGAATGGGTCATGCATCTGTTAGAGCTATGAAGCAATTATTCAACCTTAGCCATGATGAATGTAAACAAGTACTCAACATATGTGACTTTTGTCCATTAGTTAAACAGACTAGGATCCCCTTTCCTTACAGTAACATTAGATCTATCTCAGTTTTTGATTTACTGCATTTGGATGTATGGAGACCTTTTCATGTACCTAATTTTGATGGGAATAAGATGTTCTTGACCATTGTGGATGACTATTCTCGTATGACTTGGATTTTCTTATTAAAATTCAAAAGTGATGTTGTAGTAGTTTTGAGAGATTTCATCAAACTTATTTTAACTCAATTTGGTAAAACAGTCAAAATAATGATATCAGATAATGGAACAGAATTTTTCAACTCTGAGTGTAATAATTTGTTCAAGTCTTATGGTATTATACATCAGAAAATCATGTGTTTACACACCACAATAAAATAGGGTGGTAGAAAGGAAACATAGATATATTTTGGAATTGGCAAGAGCTATCAGATTTCAGGGTTCTATACCACTAAAATTCTGGGGTCGTTGTGTCTTAGGTGATGTCTATATGATGAATAGACTACCTTCAGTAACCTTGAAAGGGAAAACACCTTTTGAAATGTTTCATGGATGCAAAGGCATATGTGACCATTTCAAGACTGTGGGATGTTTATGCTATGCAAAGGTCTTGCCAACTGGAGATAAATTCACAGCAAGAGCAGTGCCTGCTGTCCATATGGGTTACTCTGAAGTGTCAAAGGGTTATATTCTTTATAACTTGGATAATCATACCTTCCATAGATGTGGTTTTTCATGAGGAGACTTTTCCTTTTAAGACACATTCCTTATCTCATCCCATGTTCTTAGACACTTTTACAGGTATTGATGATGATGTTGTTCTACCTACACGTGCTGATCTACTAATTCCAGTACTCCAATGCCTATAAATTCTGAAGTTCTTGTTGTGGTGACTGAGCCTACAGTCCATATTCCATCACATGGAGATGCTAGACACTCTACTAGACCAAGGAATCAGCCTACCTAGATGAATGATTTTGTTACCAATAATGTAACTGCCTCTACCCCTCATCCCTTATCAAAATATTTGAGCTATACCCATCTATCCAAACCTTATCAATCCTATATTAAAGCTTTTTCTTGCATTACTGAACCTCAAACTTATCATGAAGCCTACAAGGATCCCAGCTGGATCAAGGCTATGCATGAAGAGATACAAGCTCTTGAAGATAATCATACATGGAGGATAGTGGCCTTGCCTCATGGAAAGGTTCCCATTGGATGTAGATGGGTGTATAAGGTGAAGTTCAAGGCAAATGGAGATATAGAGAAGTATAAGGCAAGACTAGTTGCAAAAGGGGTATAATCAGAAGGCTGGTCTAGACTATCAGGATGCATTTTCACCAATTGTTAAGATTGTCACTATGAGAAGTGTATTGTCTATTGCTGCAACTTCTGGATGGCATATCCATCAACTAGATGTTTATAATGCTTTTTTGCATGGTGACTTATTTGATGAAGTATACATGACACTGCCTGAGGGCTTTTCTAACCAGGGGAAGAAGTCAGGACTAGTATGCAGGCTGGTCAAATCCCTGTATGGTCTCAAACAGGCTAGTCGACAGTGGAATGTTAAACTCAATGATGCATTGGTACATTCTGGTTTCATACAAAGCAGCTTGATCATTATTTATTTACCAAAAGGCATAATGAGCATATTGTAGTTGTGTTGGTATAAGTAGATGATATGTTAGTGGCTGGTAGTGACCTAAGATTGATTGAGCAAACTAAGGAAGAACTACATGCCAAGTTCAAGATTAAAGACCTTGGACCACTGAGATTTTTCTTGGGGATTGAATTCAACAAATCATCTAAAGGATTCTAATGAATCAGAGAAAATATGCTCTAGAAATGATAGAAGAATTGGGGTTAACTGAAGCTAAACCATCCTGGACACTATTGGATCCTAACATTAAACTCACAACAGCAGAAGTAGACAAGGTAGGGGAGTAACAAGTGATTACACCTTAACAGATATAAGACCTTACCCGAGGTTGATTAGAAGATTATTGTACTTGACAATGACAAGACCATATATTGATTTTGCAGTACAAACACTAAATCAATTTTTACAGAATCCAAAGAAGTCACATAGGGAGGCAGCCATTAAAGTTGTTAGATATGTAAAAAGGAACCTGCTATGGGTATATTGATGAACAACAAGAAAGAAAACAAGTTGGTAGCATACTATGATGGAGATTGGGCAGCATGCCCAAACATAAGGAGGCCTGTGACAGGTTTTTTGATAAAGCATGGAGAGTCTTTGATATCATGGAGATCAAAAAAGCAAGCAACCATATCCAGGAGCTCAGTAGAATCAGTGTATAAGAGTATGGCCTCCACTGTATCTGAATTGGTTTGGCTTGCAGTGTTATTCAAAGAGTTGGGAGAGGAACTAGAAATGGCAGTGGATCTTTTTTGTGACAGCAAGGCAGCCTTGCAAATAGCAGCAAATCCAGTATACCACGAAAGGACTAAACACATCAAGATAGATTGTCACTTTATAAGAGACAAGATTCAAAAGGGATTGATTAGATCACCGTACCTAACAACTCAGGAACAACAAGCAGACATTATGACCAAGGGGTTATTTAGATCACAATATGAGTACTTAGTGTCCAAGCTGGGCATTCTGAATGTTTTTGCACCTACCAGCTTGAGGGGGAGTGATGAAACTGGAGCTGTGACTTAGCTGAGTCTAGAGGTGGTTTACTAAAGTTAGTTATATAGCAAATTCTGTTAGTTGATAGTTAGTCCAAATTAGTCGGTTAAAAGGTGTACAGCTGTAAATAGAAGATAGATGTAAAATTGTATACAAGGGAGAACATACAATTGATTCTCCAATCAATCAATACCACGTTTTTTGTACAATCTTCTCTTGACATATATGAAGATACTCTCTTCTCTTTGTTAGTTTTTCTCTATTTTCAGTGTTCATTTCTAGTTAACTGATATGTTTTTGCACCTTCATCTTATAACAGGACACAAATAACTGACTTACTTGTAGCTAAGAGTTCAAGTATCAAAGTGTTTCTATGTATTTATATATCTATATATATTTTCCGCTGAATGGATAAAAAAGCACACAAATAATAAAATGCACAACTGATTCTTGAGTAGATATCCCTCGTGTTCTATTAGTGACAATAGCAATTATGGTAAAAATAAGCATATTAATTGTTGTTTAAGTCTCACAAAGTCTAAGAATTGAGTAGTGTTTGTGTGACTAAGAATTATTAGTAGTATGATATATTTAATTTTACTATGTTTACACTTGTTAATTTTTGAGTTACTTTTTAACGGTTCCGTTGCTAGGAATTTTCTTGATAATAGTTTCATTACTAGCATTAACATTTTATTTAGATGATCATGACGGAAATGAGGGATTATTTAGGCATTTAGACGCAAATATTTTATTTGAATGTTCATTTTTGTAAGAAGAACAAGGAGAAGAAGCAACTCAACTTATAAGCTCAAAATTGAAAATTCAAAGTAGCCAAATTAGTTAATTAAAAACTAAATTAAGAAATACTGATCCAATCAAACTTATTTAAATTGCATTTGAATTGTAATTTTTTGAATTCGAAAATTGAAAATTCAAATTAATTTTTTTTTCATGTCCTATCTTAACAATTCAACGCTCACTGTATAATAGAATGCACGAATATGGAAATCGTTATTGATTAATCCAAATTATAAGTCAATATTGGTTGTATTTTATTTTAAACATAAATTGATCATATGCACATTTGGAAAGGCATTACATCGTGACAAAATACGAGAAAAACAGAGGGTACTTTTGTTTCAAGTTATAATGATGGAAACAAAGTTTGTCTTCAAACTACTAATGAAATTTTTATGTCCCCCCGCATAAGACTCGTGTGTTTGGATTGACTTATTTTTAGTGACTTTTGACTTTTAAGTTATTTTTTTATTTTTGCAACTGTTTGGATAACATTAAAATTACTTTTTAAAGCTGAAAAAGTATATAAAAAAAAGAAGTCAAAAACCAAAAGTTTAGTGTTCCCAACTTATTACTTTTGACTTCTTAAAACTATATTTGGATCGGCTTGAAAGTTGATCAAACCTATTTTTAAATCTGTTTTTTTACTTCTGGAAATGTTTGGCAAATATAAAAAATAACTTAAAATAAGTTAGGAAATGTTTGGCAAGGTCAAAAATAACTTAAAATAAGTCAAAAATAAAAAATAGGTCTCCTATTACCTTTTATTTTTTGATTTAAAAGTCATTTAAGTTTGACTTTTTATTTTTGACTTAAAAGTTTTTTTTAAAGCTAATTCAAGCGGCCTCTAACTTATAAGTAACTTAAAAGAAGCTAATTCAAACACCAAATAATTTTAATAGCAATTTGAGTTTTTATCTTATTCATGAATCATGAGAGTTGAACTTGTAATT
>JAGDQO010001316.1:0-35000 GCA_018342035.1 Solanum appendiculatum
AATGTGTTTACAAGAAAAAGAAACAATATTTTTATTAGGAAAATAATGTGTTTAAAAAGAAGAGAAACAATATTATTTAAGGAATGGCTGTTATAACGAAATTTGAGTGTATAAGCCGGTGAAGAAGTATTTTTTCGTTACAGATATGAAAGCAGAAATTGGTGCAAATGGAGGCTAATACAGAGGACCGGTTTACCAATGACAAGAAATTTCATTTCTCTCAATTATTAATTAGTGTATTTAATTAAACTAAATTAATTAAAAATAAAGTACAAAATGCATTGACCAAATAAAATGAAATTAAAAATAACGTTATTAATTAGTGTATTTAATTAAACTAAATTAATTTAAAATAAAGTACAAAATGCATTGACCAAATAAAATGAAATTAAAAATGACGTTATTAGTTAATGTATTTAATTAAACATACCACTTAGAAATTGTGTTTTAATTAAGTGGTTAATTAATTAAATAATTGCAACTTTGTTTATTATATTGGACAAATAGCTGACATTCAGGTGCTATTTTTCCCTCGCATTAGTTAACAATAAATAATAGGCTTAGGGATAAAAAAATTTAAAATATAGGAAGCAAGGCGCGGCGCCCTATGCAAATTGTAAGGCGCATGGGCGGCTGAGACTTGTAAGTCTCTGTCCCCTTGCGCCTTATAGGGATTTGTACCCTGCGCCTTTCAATCCTAATTTTAACACCGTTTTTTCTTCCGTTTAAATGTTGTCCTTTTGGTTTCAAACTAATTTTTTGTTGCCCTTTTGGTTTCAAACTAATTTTTGGTTGCCCTTTTGGAATTTTAGCTCAATTTTTTTGCCCTTTTGGCTCCGGACTCCACATTAGAGCCCGACTAAATCCGAATCGCGCACCGAATCTAATTAGGGATAACGTTTCCAATAAGATTTTCTCCATACCCAGTACTTGAATACAAAATCTCTGGTTAACAGTGAAGTAGTCTTACCACTGCACCAGACACCTCTGGTTGGGTGTGATGAAGGTGCATTAATTGAAGTAACAAGTTTCCTCTGCATCTGCTTGGCAGTTTCGAAGAAGAAAACGAACGCGTCTTGTTCTTGAAAATATTTCAAAGTCACGTTGTCCATACATTACTTAACATATTTTCCTTAAGTGGTAATAGTAGTACTGTAGTATTACGTTATATTCTAGCCATATATAATCAGAACTTTGACCTTCCTTTAATTAAAACAACTTATGACACGACATGTTATGAAACATATATGTTGGACACTCTAGTACGTGTATATATATATATATGACATGCCAAATGCTCATATATATCCAGAAAAATAAGAAAAGAAAAATACAAAGTTTAGTATATTTTAACAAGAAGGGAATTAAACCTAGAATTGGCAAGTATGGCTGATTATTCTTCTTCAACAGAAAATAGAAGTCTATTTACCCCTTGTGCTGCGTGCAAATTTCTCCGTCGCCGATGTTTGGAAGAGTGCCTGTTAAAACCTTACTTTCCGCCAAATGAGCCGATGAAATTCGTCGTCGCTCATAAAATCTTTGGAGCAAGCAACATCATCAAGTTGCTGCTGGTAAATATAAATTAATTATGTTTCTGTACATTCAACACTATGAACAAGATTACTTAATTCCTAAGAAATTTTTTAGAAAAGGTAAACACAAATATTGAAAAAGATGGAAAGAAATGAAAAGAATAAAGGAAAATTGAAACTAGCTAGCAATAATTAAGAGGAATCATGCATGTGTTCTTTAGCCAAAAAGAAGGTATCAGCAAAAAAGGGTTTTAGCCAAAACTAGCTAGCGACACACTTTTTTTGTTTTGTTTTTTACCCGAGCTCCTACCCATTTTGCTTCCTTGATGACTCGAACTTACAATATTTGGATTGAAAATGAGGGATGTTTATCATTTGAACAACTGATCACTATCGTCACGGTTTCACTCACACACAAAAAAAAAGAAAATGAAAAAAGAAATAGAAGAAGAAGAAGAAGAGATCACCTCATATGTACTTTCTCCCTGCGTCACTTTTGAAAATCCAAATTTTAATGTCAAAATATTAAGTTGATCTCATTCAATTTTACTTTAAAGATTAGCTAAATTTACTCTTGGGAATGAAAAATGTTACTCCCTTTGTCTCAATTTATATAACGTAGTTTAACTTGACACCAAGTTTAACAAAGAAAGAAAGAAATAAGTTTGAGATGCTTGAGTAACTATAAATCATTTCATTAAGGGTCAAATAGAAATTTTTAAGTTAAATTGTTACTAAATATAGAAATGTGACATTCTTTTTTCAACTGAATATGTGCTTTTCAGGAACTTCCAGCAACGCAACGAGCAGATGCAGTTAACAGCCTTGTTTATGAAGCAAATGCAAGGATGAGAGATCCAATTTATGGGAGTGCTGGTGTAATTTCCCATCTTCATGACCAAATGACTAAACTCCAAGCACAAGTTGCTTTGGCACAAGCAGAGATCTCTAATTTACAATCCCAAAATGCAAATTTGATGACTTTAATACCCAAACAACATTCATCATTATCAGACCACCATTATCCATTTCAGGATTCAACCCCTTTGTCATATGATGATAATAATGATATTTGGCATCTTGGTGAGACTACTTGGGAGTCTTTCTGGTCATGAGAATAACAAATTATTTCATGTAACTATACTCTTATAATATTATTATTTTTTAATTGGGGGTAAAATGGGAAAGGATCACGAGGTGGAAAATCAAACTCTTACCAACAAGGTAAAAGTTCAGGTACCAACCAATTGATCCTTATAATGTATGTTACATTATTCGGTGATATAAGCTAGCTTCAAAGTTCATTTTTTATTTATTTTATTGATGACAATACATTTACAAATATCCATATTATTACAGTGAGAACAATAATTGGTGTTTCCTATTTCAGAGAATGTCACAAAAAAAGTGATATGATTCCTATTTCTCTTCTTCCTTTTGATTCAGCTAACTAATTCTTAGTTTGTAAAGTTTGACTATAGTACTACTCTCAACTTATTACTCCTTGTATTTCAATTATTTATCTAAAGGCGTTTGATTGAGCGTGAAATTAAGAATAAAAGAAAGAATTTTAAAATTTGTGATCCAAAATAAGACATAGATATTTATGTGATTATAAATTATCTCGTTAGGGATAAAATGAGAAGATTAAGAAGTTTTTTATGAATACTATTATTAGGGCAAGTAGTAATTGAGTATAATTAACTCAAAACATTCATAAACACTAGAATTACCCCTCACCGGAAATCTCCGTCAAAACTCAAGCCCTAGCCCTTTTTCTTCTTCCCGTTAATTCAACCTTATTTATACTGTCAGGGAGAACACCGAAAAAAACCTAATTCAGTTTCACATAACACAGCCAAAATACTATTAAAGGTAGCTTTCCGATGCGAGAAATCCCTGACATTGGCTTTGCGATTATCTAAACTTGATTTGGACAACTTTTACCTTATTCCCATGTTGCAAGTCCAAAACAACAAGCCCGTCTTTTATAAAATTAGGAACAAAAAACTAACAAAGATTCAATTAAAAAAAGAAAATGTAGCACGATAGAATATAGAAAGGAAAATTTTCTTTTCATATTCTTGCTTCCTTCTAAAAGAAAAGTCGAAGGAAATTATATAGGGAGATTATGTTTAGATAGAAAGAGTATCATCCCAGTTATGAAGCATTATCAAAGCCTTAAAAGGCAGAGACGGAGCCAGGATTTTAGGTCAGTGGGTTCTAAATTTTAAAAAATAACAACGATCTTAACCTAAAGTAACAACCATTAAATTAATGAACAAATACAAGTATTTAATTCACTAAAAAAACGACGAATTTCTTAAATATTAGTACATAAATATAAGAATTATCATTACAGTGTAAAAACAAACAAATAAGAAAAAAATAAAAAGGGAGAGACAAGAGTACATACCGGAGGGCCAGATGTCAGATGGTAGCAATCATATCAACATTAACAGTTAGAACCCTAACTTTTGAAAAAAAAATTTAGGTTAAACTTTTTTGAATGTCTGAGTAGAAATTAAAAGTCAGATATTGTTTTAGAGACGACACAAATACTATTTTCCTATTTTTTTCATTTACCGATTTTCTATTACTTTTTTAAAAATTTATATAAACCCACATAAGCAGGTTTAAGGATTTTGCTGGGTGCGTATACACCAATGGGCCAACCACATTTTTGTGCTTGTGGGTTCGCAGGAAATAACTATATACATTTTATTTCATATCTTAATAAAAATATAGGATCTACGGAAAAGTCAGTGGATTCGTCCGAATCCCCTTCCGCTACCGTAGCTCCGCCCTGCTTAAAGGCTATTCAATGTATATTGTATGTACTTTCTCAGTGCATTTTTACTTGTTAATACTTTATTTGACACATTTTTTAAGAAATAATAAATAGAGGGGTAATTTTACTATATCACACTTATTAATTATAAGTCATTTAAATATTTAAAAATGAATAGTACTCCTCCGTTTACTTTTACTTGTCACTTATTTCTAAAATATATTTTCATTTTACTTGTCACTTTTGACATATCAAGAAAAGACAATAATTTTTTTCCATGTTTTACTCTCAACATTAAATACTTATTTTTCAAATCATTTTCTCCAAAACATCATTTAATAGGGGATAGTTTGGTAAAATACTTATATCAATAATTATTTTCTTAATGGATTGCCAAGTCAAATTGTGACAAGTAAAAGTGAACAGAAGGAGTATTTTACAGCAAGATTAAAATAGACATAAAATGATAAATTATCTCTTGATATTTCAAACTTGACAAATAAAATTGGACAACTATTTTTAGTATATTAGACAAAATATACGGGAGGAATAGTAAATTGCACATATTGAAACCGGTAATCATTACTATAAGAATTCAAAAGGTATTAATGGTTAATCAAACTTAGAGCTTGTTTGGCATTTGCTATTGAGAGGCCAAAAACACTTATTTTGAGAAAAAAAATGTTTTTTTAAAAAAAATTTAAGGCATTTGGCAAATCAGTAAAACTGTTTTTAATTGGAAGCAAAAGCAGTTTTTCTTTTGTGGGGAAGATGCTAAAAATTTCTGCTTCTTAAAAAAAGCAAAAGTTGAAGCTGAAATTTTTTTTCAGGACCAAAATATCCCTTCAATATATACATATTAACCAATATATCCCTTATTAATTAATTAACATAACTAATATGTTTGGTTAAGTTTCATTTAAGAATTTTTATTTTTTTATTTTATATAATAATTTTTTTATTTTATTTTACTTTTACTTTTACATATTATTATTTTATATTTTATTTTATGTATTGTTTTATCGAATTAGAAAAAAAAAGTAATAACAATATTATTGTAGGATTAGAAAAAAAGATAACAACAATATTTTGCAGGATTATATCAATATTTTATTTATTTTTATTTATCTATGTATAATATTGATTGAAAATTTTAATATGTATATATTAATTTAATAAAAATAAAAATTTATTTATTTATAATAGATATTTAAAATAATTTGTCTCATAAAATATTCTTAATTTAAAAAGTACATTGATACTTGTCACTTTTCGTCATTTGACTCTCAAAAGCATTTTTTAAAAGATTATTCAAACACAATTTATTTATCAAAAACCTTTTTAAATGAATTATCAAAAACATTTTTCTTAAAAGCTATTTCTAAAAAGTCTTTTAAAAAATAAATCATTTTTTAACATTAATGCCAAACATGCTCTTAATGAAAGAGGATTTGACAGATATGATAACGAATTAACGATGAATAATAAGGATGAGTAATGGTAAAAGAATGTAAGAATTATTTTTCCTAACAACAAATCCACATATATGGCGAGCATATCTCCTAATATTATCATGGTGTGCTCGTAATTTGGCTGAATTTTCTCGAATACTATTTAATCATATCCCCAACACTTTACTTACAGTTACACATCACGTGGCATCATTAATTTACTCAATTGATGAGACACTCTAATCACATATTTAGGCCCGTAATATAACAGGGGTCGTTTGGTGTGAGGGATAGAAATAATTAGTCATGGAATAAAAAAATATTTTTGAGATAAATTTTTGGTATCTTGTTTAGTTGTCAAGCTTGGGATAACTTATCGCATCATTTATACCATAGTGATGGGATAAGTTATCCCATATACAATTGATTTATATTTTTCAATTTAGTATATTTTAATTAAATTAATCATAAAAACTAAAAGTACAAAATTTATATGAAGTATGAACATCATGAAATGCATGTTTGACAAAAAGATTAATTATTATAAATATATTGTCATAAAATTATAAAACATTTGACAAAAAAGATAATCTATTACGTCTAACTTTAAAAAAAATAGCTTGCAATGTGAAATCCCGAGTCAATACTTCTAAAACAAATGAAATTGAAAATATAACATAAGTTCTAAATTCAAAACAAAAAATTTAACATAATACTCTTTTGTAAAATTTCTACATATATAACATACATGAATATGATTTAAAAGAAAAGGAAAACGTAAGTCCATCACTTTATTTAACAATGAATTCTACTCTAAATTAAAAATTAGAATACTATCAAAATTATACATAATATGAAAAATTGCATGGAATCACATGAAGTAAAGGTTGAGAATGAGAAGAAAATGAAATATAAATAATACAAAATAAAAAGATATATTTTTAAAAAACATTAGAATAATAAAAATTAAAAAGAATTTAAGATAATAAAAATAAAAATAGATTACAATGAAAAAAATAAAAATAGAGAAATTAAAAAGTAATCAACTTGTAATTACACCATGTAATTACCAGCAATTCACAACATCCTCCTCTGAATTGGTGAGTGTAATTAACCCATGTCAATTACACCCAATTACCTGCTGACCAAGTAATTGTTCGGTTTTAAAGGTGTGAATAGGAAATGAAGGGTTGTGACTCTCCTGAAGGGTTGTGACTTTGCCGAAGGGTTGTGACCTTTATGAAAGATTGTGTCTCTTCTAAAGGGTTGTGACCGTTTGAAAGGTTATGCCTTTTCCAAAGGGTTGTGACCTTTCTGAAAGGTTGTCTTTTTTCCAACGAGTTGTGACCTTTCCGATAAGGCACAATTAACATCTTTTCATACTACCCTTTGTTAGCTATAAATAGAGAGGCTCTCTCTCATTTTTCAGTATGGAATTTTTTCCTTCTTTTGCATATATTTTCTTACAAAACAAAATAGAGTCTATGTGTGATTCATTGCTGTCTTTTTGAGTTCGTTGAAATTATCGAAGTTTGTGGTACCGCTACTTCTTTAATGGTTAATTCATTTTATCTTGGGAGGAATTAATCTACAACCTTGGGTACTTGAGGGGATTAAATTTCTTAAGGACACACAGTGGGTTCTGTGGACTCAGATAGTTCTTTTCTTTTCCATTTCATCTTTTATTGTTTTTGATTTGCTAATCTGATGAATACATGAGATAACAAGCTTAAGAAATTTATTTATTGATGGTATTTTCTGTGGTAAGAAAATTACTTTTATTTTTTGTGTTCTTTTTGTTGGGAAAAAAAAGAAGAGAAAGAGAATTATTTTATCATATGATAAAAGAGATTTGGGATGAATTAGTACTACTTTAATATGATTGAGTATATTTTCTGTAGTAAGTTTTCCTTAAATGGGTAAGATTATTTTTATCTTCTTCCCAAGTGCATTCAAACATTGCACCCTTTCAGTTTTCTTTTCAATGAGAAAAGTTATTTTGTGCATAAAGGCCTAGATGTGCACTATACTTATTTTTTCTATATGTTTTGTTTTATATAACTATGAAAAGAAGTAAATGAATAGATGTTGTCTCCTAACAATATTTGAACATGAGTTTAGTTTCTCGTTGAAATTCAATGTCTTCTAAGAAAAATTGGAATATGATGGAAACTGGGAAAGGAAAAAAAAATTAGCAAGAAAAGTGACTTGCATGGAATCATTGCTGACAGATAGAATATGATTCAATGAGAGTAAAAAATCAGGTTCTATCTTTATTTTCCTTGATTATTTTTTTTCTATCATTTATAAGTTATGAGATTTATTTCATAAATGTTAGGATAGATGATCATTATGTGATAATGTCTGAATATATCTTTATTATTATTAATATGTATTCTGTTTGGAGAAGGAAAAAAAACTTATGTAGTTTTTTACTCCATGTGAAATTTGATTGTGTCTGACTTTTAGAGATTAAAATCTTTTGATTTTTCACTCCTATGGTTTGAAGAATATAAGAACTTGACCGAACAAATTTGACTGTACATTGGTTTGAAGAATATAGAAACTTCACCAATTTTTTAAATACTCAGTTTGAATGAATATTCCGACTTGAAGAGTACAAAAAACTTCATCATAATTCAAGGTTCATTCGGCTAACGATTAGAAGAATATAAAATATTCATCGTTAAACTAGAAACAAGTTGTATAAAGATTGAATCTTTATTGTTAGTATTCTAAATACTAAGTGGTCTGTCTAATTGTGACAGAAGGAAAAAAAAACACTAGTGACATAAAATTAGTGATTTTTGTGCCTGCAATGGGTATTTCTATGGATTAAATCCCCAAATGAAGGCTTCTTGTTGCCAATGTGTATTTTGATGGTATACAAGTTGAAAGCATGAAAAAAAATGTGGAAAATAATTTCAAATACTTGAAAAATATTTTTGAGATCATATTTAAAATGTGGGGGGTTCTTTACTTGTGATAAAGACAAAATTAGACTTACTGTCTAATTTACATTTGAAAGTACAAGATATGAAATTCAATGACATTCTTGTATTATGTTAGACCCACAAAATTCTTGGAGTATATTGGATATTGTGGTCGTTGAGTCTCTCTTTACTAGTATATGATATGACTAGTATAAAACCACAAAATTATATTACTCGTTCAAAAGAATTGTGTTCATTGATGAAAAAGTGTCACTTAAAATATTGTGATTTTTCATGAAAAGATATGTTTATTAAAATAAATTTATTTGTATAGACATGAACATTGGTGAAAAGTGATCTGTCATGTTTGTGTTGTAAAACAAACATTTGGGTCATGTTGCCCTTATTGGACCGATGAGACTATTGACATGGGTAATTCTATAACAACCAAATCGAATGTTATGGAAAGGTCCTTCTGAAAAGGACATATGGCAAGGTGTTGATTCGAAAACAATGTGTGCATTTGACAAAGTTATAAGAAGTAAAGATCAAAATATTTGTGGGAAAAAGTTACCTCATGTAAGGCCTTTTCAAACTCAGTATTTCTGCTTGTTCTTACTTGCTTGAATCAAAATATTTGTGACATGAACGCTTGGGACATGTCAATTATAAAACTTCGCGAAAACTTATCAACTTAGAAGGTTTGCCTAACTTTGAGTGCAATAAATAAAAATGTCCAGTTTGTGTTGAATCTAAGTATATTAAGCATTCTTATAAATTTGTGAAAAGGAATTGTAATCCCTTAGTATTGATTCAAGCTGGCATTTGTGATATGAAGTCAACACCTACTCGTGGTGGGTAAAAGTATTTTATAACTTTTATTGGCAATTGCACTAGATATTGTTATGTCTATTTGCTGAATGGTACGGATGAAGCAATAAAAATATCTAGGCAATATAAAACTGAAGTTGAAAATCAGTTGGATAAAAAGAGTGTCATGATTAGAAGTGGTAGATGTGGAGAATATGAATCTTCTTTTGGAAAAATATATTTGAAAAATGGAATCATCCATCAAATTACTGCGCATACTCACCTTAATCTAATGAAATTGCTGACAGAAAAAAATCAAACTTTGAAGGAAATGTTGAATGTCCTACTTAAAAGTTCAGGTTTACCACAAAGTTTGTGGGGGATGCTATCATTATAGCAAAAGAGAACAACAAAAAAATTATCTGTTCAGAAAGAGAGAAGCAAAAAGTTTTGTTTGTTAAGAAAGGGAGCAACAAAAGAGTTTTGTTTGTTCAGGCTTTGTTGTATCCTGATAGAGAATTGTTTGTCGCACCTTAAAGTACATTCAAGCAATAACTCTTGAAAGATAGTGATCTAACAATTTCCAATACAGTATATTCCATATGAGAAATGGAAATGAGGGAAATCCAACTTGAAATATTTCATAATGTGGGATTGTCTAGAAAAAAAATTTCAAGTTCCTATTCCCAAAACGGATCAAAATAGAACCTAAGACTGTGGATTGTATGTTCATTGGATATTCTACAAATAGTAAAGCATGTTGATTTATGGTTCATAAGTCCGAATCGTCGGATAGTCAAGTGAAGGGTCTAAATGACCTTGGAAAGAACCAAAGAAGAATGTACTTAATAAAGAGATTATGAGGCGTAGTAAATGTCAAAGAATATTTACTTCCTTCGGATCCAATTTTACAACATTTGCTCTTGAAAACGAGTCTTATACACTCAAAGAAGCTATGTCTTTTGTGGACTCTTCCTTTTGGAAAGAGATTGTCAATAGTGAGATTGATTCAATCTATGTCTTGATTGATCTTCCTCTAGGAAATAAACCTTTGGGTTCAAAGTGGATCTTCAAAAGGAAAAAAAGTTGTTGGAACTATTGAAAAATACAAAGCAAGACTTGTCATCAAAAGCTTTAGACAGAGAGAATGTCATGATTATTTTGACACATACTCGCCAGTGACTAGGATTACATCTAATCAGATGTTAATTGCGCTAGTTGCGGTATATGACCTACAAATTTGTCAAATGGATGTGAAAAACAACTTTCTTAAATGGAGAGTTGTAGGAAGAAATATACATGGAACAACTCGAGAGCTTTGTGGTTCCTGATAAAGAAAAGAAAGTGTGCGAAATTTTTAAGTCACGTTATGGACTAAAACAAGCACCCAAACAATGACATGAGAAATTTGACAAAACCATGTTAGCAAATGAATTTAAGAATGATGGGAGTGATAAATGTGTTTACATTAAAGACACTCCAAATCACAAGGTAATTGTTTGCTTTTATGTTGATGACATGTTGATCATCAAAAGAGGCATTTCTGACATAAATGCTACTAAGTATATGCTAGAGAGTAACTTCGATATGAAAGACAATGAAGTTACTGATGTGATTGAAAAGGTACTTGACAAGTTCATGTATTTGGATTTTAATATTGTCGGGACTCCAATAAATGTGAGCTTTATACTTCAAAAGAATGAAGGAGAAAGTGACTCACAATTGAATTATGCTAGAGTATTGAGAAGTATGATATATATCATGAAGTGTACGTGATTAGATGTAGCATGTGCTATTAGTAAACTGAGTCGGTTCATGAGTAATCTCAATCAAACTTATTGGATGACAATGAAAAGAGTTTTAAAGTATTTAAAACATACTTAAAAAACTTTATAACTAATATTCAACAATATTGGAAGAATATAGTGTTGCAAATTGAATCACTAGGTCAAATGAAGTAAAATCCACAAGTGAATATGTACTTACTCTTGGTGGAGGAGCAGTCTCTTGAAAATCTTCCAAACAGAAATGCATCGCTCTCTCTACTATGAAATCTGAGTTTATCACTCTAAATAAGGCTGGTGAAAAAGTTGAATGACTCAGAAATTTCTTGAAAGATTTTTGACCCAAACCTTTAGCACCAATATGCATACACTGTGAGAGTTAAGTTGCTATAGGTAGGGCATGGAGCATAATGTATAATAGAAAGTCTCGTCATATATGACGTAGACATAGTATTGTTAGACAACTACTCTCTAGTGGAATTATCACAATTGACTATGTGAAGTCAAAGGATAATGTGTCGGATCCACTTACAAAAGGCCTAACTAGAGAAGGAGTTGAGAGATCATCGACGGGAATGAGACAATGGCCGAGGACAAGTCATTGTGGCGGTAACTCTAACTAGAAGACTGGAGATCCCAAGATCTAGGTTCAAGGAGATCAAACAAAGTCATTAATGACGATTCAATATTGTCAAAAAATATTTTATGGTTCATTCTCATGATAAGACAATGTTTAGTAACTAGGATAAAGGCATTGAGACTTTTTAATGGTTTCTAAGTTTGATACAGGGTATATCAAATGGTGTATCTATGGGATAACACATTTAGAAATCACCTATGTAAGTGTGAAGTGTAAGCCGCTTCAAGGAGAATTAGGTAAGGTCAGTTCTCTACGCACTTATAAACCAAGATGTGTTCATGGCTGAAACGAACAAAACAATGAGAACCAAAAACAGTTCAAGGTTTGATTGTGTGACTTATGTTGTCTAGGTATACACCAAAACTCGACGGTTCAAAGATATCAAATCTACCGATTGACCGAGTATATCTGATATATGTTCACTATGGAAAGTTCAAAAGGAAACCCACTTATCCAGATGCAATCAATCCTTACTTACGAATCACACAGTTTTTCATGCATATGTTTTAACAATAGTCATTCCCTATTCATGTGGGGGATTGTTGGATTTTAAAGGTGTGAATAGGAAATGAAGGGTTGTGACTCTCCTGAAGGGTTGTGACTTTGCCGAAGGGTTGTGACCTTTATGAAAGATTGTGTCTTTTCTAAAAAGTTGTGACCGTTTGAAAGGTTGTACCTTTTCCAAAGGGTTGTGTCCTTTCTAAAAGGTTGTCTTTTTTCCAAAGAGTTGTGACCTTTCCGATAAGGCACAATTAACATCTTTTCATACTACCCTTTGTTAGCTATAAATAGAGAGGCTTTCTCTCATTTTTCAGTATGGAATTTTTTCCTTCTTTTGCATATATTTTCTTACAAAACGAAATAGAGTCTATGTGTGATTCGTTGCTGCCTTTTTGAGTTCGTTGAAATTATCGAAGTTTGAGGTACCGCTACTTCTTTAATGGTTAATTCATTTTATCTTGGGAGGAATTAATCTACAACCTTGGGTACTTGAGGGGGTTAAATTTCTTAAGGACACACAATGGGTTCTGTGGACTCGGATAGTTATTTTCTTTTTCATTTCATCTTTTATTTTTTTTGGTTTGCTAATCTGATGAATACAGGAGATAACAGTAATTACATGACCCATCAAACAGGATAGACAGTGTAATTACACCCAATTACACCAAATCCAATCACAAGGGTGGCTTTCCAAACAGGCCCTTAAAGTATGTAAGGATGTATATGAACAACTAAAAAGTACACTTATTAAAGGTGTGTTTGGAATATAAAAAAATATTTTAGAAAATATTCAATTTTCTCATATTTGGTTAGCTTAAATATTTTTCAAATAGATTTATTTTCCTCTAATAATTTAAGAAAAAATAATGACTTGCATACATAAAGTTTGGAGAGAAAAATTCAACACTTTCCTTGAATCGGGAAAATATTTTTCAAAACCATCCTTAAACCTCACCATACGAAATGGATTCAGACCTGAGATTCGACTTTCTATTCCAACACTCACTCGAGACCCAAATTTTGACCTCCTGGCCTCAACTCAGGAAAGAAATACTTTCTAGAAAAACGTGAAAATAGTTTTTCCCATAATCATCTGAGATGTTGCATTTTCCAAGTTTAAAATGTGATAATCTTTGGAGTAAGAAAAACTGTTTATTAATGTTCTTTTTCCAAACAATCTTGTTCATATTTTTCAAGTATGAAAACAAAATCCTCGAGTACTTGATTGGTCAAACACATCCCATATGGTTCTTTCATGACTATTATGTAAAGACTACTTTAATTTGTAACAGCAATTAAACATGCATTTATCATGTAAGAAACTGCAGAGTTTTGACTAGATATAATGACAAATTTTCTAAAACCAGTATTCGTATTTCTGGTTTTCAATCTTGAAATTATGCATTTGATTAACATAGAAAAATTAAGTAATTAATTGAGGTGAGAGTTTTATATTTTTAGATTTTGGATCAATTCATATTAAAATTTTGAATTCAATTTTAAGCTCAAAAATTTGAAATAGTTGTCAAATACATTTCAATTATAATGTACTCCATTTCTAGTTTAGTCTTCACGGAGTATAAGAGGATATGAAAAGTTTATTTAATATTACTATATTAATTTCAACACAAGAGAAAAATGAGTAGTTGTTAGGAAAAATAAAGAATTTTTAACCAATTAAAAACTTGATTAAACATGCTATTAATTAATTGAATAAATTGTGGTAGACTTGCAAGAAGTGGGTATATTCATCTAAAGAATATTAGTACAAGAATCTAAAGAATATTAGTACAACAAAAAATTGACAGTAAAATAGAGTGGCCTTAAACACCAATATGCTGACACCTGTCGAAAATAATTGACCTGGTGAGAATAATATAAGTTGAATTGTCTTATTCTTTTTTTTTGGTAGAAGAATTGTCTTATTCGAATTGGCTCTTATTCATATTCTTTCTATTCATTTTTTTCGAGTACATTTTCTAAATAAGAAATACGTATTTTATTTAATTTTTGAAAATTAAAATTATATTACATTAATAAATATTATAATTATAATTAAATGGATAAATTCTATATATATACATATATATATATTTTTATTTTTTTTTAAATAATTGTTTAATATTGTTTCACCTCTTCCTTACAACTTAATTTTAAATAATAATCTTCTCTAACCACACCCCGGATAATGTCTTAACAGCACAACTGACTTCATCAGACATTTAACAATTCCTAGGAATTTACAGGTTAGTCCATTGATACTATTTAAAACTGTTTAGAGAACAGTATACTTCAAAATTAAACAATTATCACAGAAATTTTAACCAATCTTAACAAACATATTTACTTGATTTCATAAATTAAACATAATTATACATAATGGGAGATAAGTTACATAAACTTAATAAAGCATAAACTACTTACATATCTTAGGAGAAAGAGATTTCCCTTTCGGGAGTCCCGCTTGGAATAAAAAACACTTAAAAACTTTTATACAAACTCACTCAAAATCAAACACTCTCTTTTTTCTTTTTCTTTTTTTATACTTTTATAAAACTTAGAATATTTTTTGTAATATTGCTCTTAAATTTCTTAGCTTGCTCTCTTTTTTCGCTCTGCCTTCTATTATTAAGTAAACTGATATTTATAGAGGTTTCTGGACTTCAAATCCGGATTTCAAAATGAAATAAAGATACTTTAGCTTACCGGGTGCGCTGTGGGCCCCATCGTCACATGGCTATGTTTCTTTATCTCTTCTGATTAAATGCCTTTTTATCTGTCCTTGAACCATTATTGCAGTCTGATGTCATTGCTTACAACTATATAAGGAAGTCTGATGTCATTGCTTACGATTCTTTTAATATGAAGTCATGTCTTACGTCTTTCTTCTTCAGGTATCCATGTTGTGGAGGGCTATTGAATCAAAACTCATTCCTGAATCATCGTCTTCGTTTGGGTCTTGAGCAAAATTATCCATGGCTGGATTGTATCCGCTACTTTCTGAACTGACTGATTCTGGTTTTGGATTTTCTAAAATAACTTCTTTAGTTTGTTCTTTTAAAACTTTATTTACAGCTTTTTGTATCATACCTTCTAATTTTTTCTGTCTAGTATTTTTTTTTTATACATATTCCTTTTTTCTTTTTCTTTGATGAAGTCTCTACTTCTTGTCTTGGAGTTGAAGATGTCTCTGCTATTTGGAAACTCTCAGGAAGTATCCTTCCACTTTTTGGCAAAGTGTCAGCCATAAACGGATTTGATATATCTTTACCAGTTACCATTTGAACTGGATTAGCTGTATCTTTATCCGATACAGTGGATCTTTTTACATTCATTGGGGAATGTACACCCATCTTATCCATTTTTGAAGGAGATGGAAAACTTTGAGTATTTTTGTTGATCTGGTATAATTCTGCATATAAAGATTTCTCTCTTTCTTGGAGTATTTTGATTCTCTCCAACAATTGTTCTTTTTCTAATCTTAATTTATCATTCTCTTGATTAAGTCTCTTGAATCCTTCACTCATAGATGAGCAATGATCACAGAAAATTATTTTGTTTGTATCTTTTTGAATATTATATTGAGGAGTATGACTAGTCTGAAAATATTGTTGTCTCAAACTTGGAGAAATAAAATAATTTGGGCCTAAATTACCTCTAGCATAATCTAAGGCTTCATTAAAATTATTAAATCCTTTAAAGAGAGGTAAAGTAAAATCTTTAATCACATCTACTACTTCAATCCAAGTCTGAAAAATTCCAGGTTTATGCCCTTTAATTACAACATAAAATTTAAATTTCTTGTCTGTATTTTTCTCAGTAAAATAAAAACTCAAAGCATTTATAGTTGAAATAAAATAGCTAATATCTTTAGGACTTTTATTGTATGAAATCCATAAATTGTCTATTAAACATTTTTGAGGTTTGTCTACTCTAGTCTTATCATGTAATCTAAAACTTATATTACTTTGTGGATAAGAAATTAAATTATATGGGCCAAAATGAATTCTTTCAAAATTTTTGTCTTCCATATTTTTTAGAGGTTTATAATTAGTATTACCCAATAACGTCTTTAAATACATGTCTCTATAATAATTGTCTGAAGGAGATGATTCTTGTTCTTTATCTTTGCCTTTTCCAGTATGCATTCTGAAATAAATTAAATTAATTAATCATTCTACTCAGATGATCTGCTAAATTATTATATGTTCCTTTTATATGTTCTAATTTAATATTATAAACAGAGGTTGCATCCAAAAAATTTAACCATCTTCTCTTACTACTTTTCTTTTCATTAATTTTTTTATAAAACTTAACTATTGCCTCACAATCAGGTCTTATTAAAATTTCTGGTTTATTTAAAATATATAACTTAAAACTATCTAAACCATATATTACTGCTAAAATTTCTGCATCTATACTAGTTAAATTTCCTTTTTCTTTATACTTACCACTTTGATAAGCACAAATTCTTTCTTCTATTTTATTACTGTATTTATTTGGTCTAGTTTTTAGGACAGCTCCCCATCCATTTAAACTTCCATCTGTTTCTATAATTAAATAATCATTTTCTAAAGGTAAAACAAGATCTGGAATATTTTTAATCATTTCTTTTAATTTTTTAACTAATTTTATGTCTTCTATATTAAAAGTTTTTTGTCCTTTAGAACCTGTTTTTGAATATAATGGTCCTGCTACTTTACCTAAATCTTTAATAAAGTGTCTAGCATAATTTAATATTCCTAAAATTTTTGTAATTCTTTAGTCTTTTCTAGTTTATCTGGCATTTCTAAAATTTTCTTTGCTATATGTGGTTGTAAACTAATCTTTCCTTCTCCTATGGTTACTCCTAAAAATTTTATATGAGTCTTACATAATTCCATTTTCTTTTTGCTAATTATTATTCCATTTTCTACAAATAATTTAAATACTTTTTGTAAATGTCCTAAATGTTCTTGTCTATTTTTACTAAATACCAAAATATCATCTACATATACCAGTATAAAACTTTTATATTCTCTAAAAATATTATCCATTTTTCTCTGAAATATTGGAGGAGCCGTTTTTAATCCGAAAGGCATTACTAACCATTCGAAATGTCCTTCTAGACAAGTAAAAGCGGTCCATTCTATACTTTCTTCTTCCATTTTTATTTGCCAATATCCAGATTTACAATCAAATTTACTAAATATATTATTATTTTGTATTCTATTTATTAATTCTGTTTTGTCTGGTAATTTGTATCCATCCATTCTGGTATTATCATTTAATCTTTTATAATTTATAACCATTCTTGTTTTTCCTCTAACTATTTCACTATGGTTTCTTACCATAAATGCAGCAGATCTATGCTTAGATTTAGATCTTCTTATTACACCTAAATTCATTAATTCTTTTATTTGTATCTCAAATTCTTTTAAATCTTGATTTGTTGATTCTATAGAGGCTGTCTTTACAATATATTCTGGGTTTATTATATCTAATTTACATTTTATTTTATTTGCTTCCCAATGTTTTAAGGGTTTTTCTCCTATTATTTCTAATTCATCTAAAATTTGTATTATTTTATCTAAATCCTTTTGATCTTTTATTATTCCTATTTTTTGTATTCCTCTTTTAAAATCATATAATTCTGTATTTATTTCTATTAAATTATATTCTTTTTCATTTTCTTAATTTTTTATTAATTCTATTTCTTCATTTAATGTTTCACAATTATTACATTTACAATCTTCTTTATTACAATTTTCTTTTATTTGTTTATCTTTTGATTTAATATATCTAAACTTATTTTCTACAGGTGTAGTTACAACTGCTGTATGGGTGATATTTTTTGACAGAATTACTCCGTGTCTTGTTAATAAACAACTTCCATTATTATGTAATAAAAAGTCTAATCCTAGTACAAAATCTACCTTTATATTTAAGTCTCTTACCCATATTTTTTCTAATTTGTAAGTAGGTTTGTAAAAATCTGTACAAGTATTTATAAAGCTTATTTTTGCTTTACTTACATAATGTTTATATGTATTGTAAGATCCATCCATTTGCATGGAAATTTGTGGACTTGATAATTCTTTAATTAAATTTGGTGGTATAACTTTCTTGTTTATTATACTTTTTGTACATCCTGAATCTACTAAAGCTAAAGTTTCTAATTCATAATCTTGAATTCTTATTCTTGCTAAAATTTTTATAGTACTTATCTTTTTATCTTCATTACATATTAAATTACTTGTGTCACTTATATCTGTATTTATTAATTCTTCTTCTGATTCTAATCGTTCTTGTTGCAATTCTTCTTCTATTTTTTCTTTCTTTTTATCTATTTTTTCTAATCTTCTTCTAAAATTTCTATCCTTCTTTTTAAAATTCTTATTTCTTCTTCTAAATCTATCTTTTTTATTTTTCCAATTTCTAAAGGTTTAATTATTTTTGTTTGTTGTATTTGTATTGGTTCATTTACTAATTTTTCTAATTTCTCTATACATGGTATACATCCTTCTATATAACATTTACTACATTTAGCTCTTCTATTCTTTCCTGGATACCAATGACATATGTAACATTGATTACTATCTAAACCTTTACCTTGTTCAAAATTATGTTCACAATTTAAAGATATATTTACCATATCTAAATTTTCTTCTTCTTGTATGTTTAAATTTTCTAATCCTATTTTATTTATAAAATTATCTTGTTCAGAATCAGAAGATTCTTTATTTTGTTCTTCATTTATTTCCATACTTATAATTGAGTATATACTTTCATTATCTGACATATATTCATCTACATTAATTAGAGTTTCTTGAAAATCTTCTACTAACTGAGCATTTCTAGTTCTACTATTATTTCTTTTTGGACAAGTATTAGCTAAATGTTCTTGACTTCCACAAGTAAAACATTCTAGTTTATTTTTATAATTTCTATTAGTATTATATTTTCTTACATGTCTATATTTATCTAGATATGACTTTCTTGCCATTGATTTTCTTAAATAATATTTTCTTCTTGGATAATAATTATTTTTATAATTTCTTTTATTTTTTCTGATTATGTTTTTTATCATAATTCTGAGTTGTATATATGCTTTTACAAAAATTAGTCTCATTTTGTTTTAATTGTTTTTGTATTTGTATGTTTGTACATTTTTCTTGTAGTATAGTCATAATATGTTGTATTCTTTGGCCTATTGACCATTTACCTTCTGGATTTTGGATTACACCTTCTCTTTTATACCATTTTTCTTCTATTTCTCTTCCTAATGCTCCTGGTAATTTATTAAAAAGTTTCTTTCCTAAATTTGTATCAAAAGCATTTCCACTTATACTACAATAATAAAAATATTCATTTAAAAATTCTTTGATGCTAAACCAATTACTTATACTTAATTGTTCTAACTTTATTACTGCATTTCTTTGTAAAGTTATTAAACCACTATTAGGGTCTTCTCCTGTTATTAAACTATATATTTTATTTGTAAAATTATAAGGATTTGCTCCCATATTTACCATTCCTTGAAATTCTTCGGGAAATTCTGTCTTATATGCTTCCCATAATCCTTTAGTAGATTCTCCTAAAAATGTTTCCATATATCTATACATAGTTTCTGCATCATTATCTTGATTAGTTTGTATATAGTCTGCAACTACTATGCTTTTCCATAGATCTATTACTGAATTCCATAACTGAGGGTCATGTGCAGCTATATTAAGTATTTTTCCTTTATTTCCCCCTTCTTGAAGTCTTATAGGTTCTTTTATAGGTTGTCTTTTTCCTTTTGGTTTTAAATTTTCAGTTTGTATATCTGGATTTACTCTATATACTCTATACCTTGGTAAATTTCCAGTATTATTTTGTACTGATGGCATTTGGCTTGTTTTTTGGAAAGGACTTGAGCTACTTGAAGCACTTTCCATTAATTCCTTTATACTAATATTTGTTTCACTAATTATAGATTCTTCATCTTCTTCTTTTTGTTTTCTATATCCATAATTATCTTGTCTTAGTCTACAAGTTTTAAAATGTTCTTCTACATTTTCAAATTTTATTTTTGATTTTTTACATCCTTTACATTTAAAAACTGTATTTTTATTATTACTATGTATCTGTTGTGCCTTTTTTATAGATTCATTTACTTCAAAATCTTCTTCTTCTAGTACTTCTATATTCATGTGTTCTTCATTTTCTAATTCTTCTTCTTCTATATCTTTTTGTTCAGTATAACTATAATCTGTGAATCTTATTGAAGTTTGTCCTTTTTTATTTGTATACATTAAATGATCTTTTGGTTTTAATATTTCTTTTTTATTTAAATTTTCTAAATTCCACTCTAATCCTGCATATTCTTCTGAATTTATTTTTAAAGGTTTCATAACTTTTATCCCTTTGTCTCCCATTAAACCTACTACATCTTCCACTTTTATTTTAAACTTTGTATTACTATTAGTAGCAATTTTTCCAATAAATCCTATACATATTAATAAATTATTTCCACCTATCATTTCTTCATATCCTTTTGTCTATATTCCTATTTTAATATGTTTAGCAAAATCTTTTATACTTACCATAAAATCTGGACTACAGTAAAATAATCCTCCATTATTTGTCATATCTACTTCTGTTAATCCTATTATAGATTTCTTTAAATCTGTCCATCTATCATCATATATTGTTATTAAAACTTTTGTACCTAGATTTTTTCTAGTTAATCCTTTTAATCCTATAACTATTAGTCCCATATGCATTAAATTCATATTTGAATTTATTATTTGTTTTAAAGATTCGTTACTTATTAAATTTAAAGTATCACTATCTTTTCCTAATACACATTGTTGTTCTTCTCTATAATGTTTATACAATTGTGCCTGTCCTGAGAAAAAACCTGTATTATATAAAATTTTTGGATTTAAAAGTTTTAGTCTATTTTGTTGGAAAATCTGAATATCTTTGTCTACATCTATTACTTCTTCTAACTGTTGACTACTACTTGGTTTATTTTTAGAGGAGTCTAAAATTTTTGCTATAATTCCTCCTCTTAAATTGTCTTGAGAGAAACTTGATCCTGGTCTATCTGTGGTTCTTCTTTTAAACGGAAAAATTTCCATGGTTTATTTTTTATTCTTAATTGTCTATCTTCTTTTGGAGTAATTTCTATTCTTTTTAATTGATCTATTAAATCTTCTATATTATTTTCTTTTACTATTTGAGTTTGTTCTTTTGTTTTATTTTTACTAATTTTATCTAATTTATTATTTAATTCTAATAATAATAGAATTATTGTATTATTTTGTTTTATTATAATACTATCTGCTTTCCCTAAAGGAGAATGATCTGATAATCCTTCTGAATTAGGTTGTATTAATTCTGATTTCTTTAATATTTCTTGATATAAAGGATTATTCATGAAAGTACAATTTCTTCTATTTTAGCTATTTTTATTTTTAAATCTTTTATTTCCTTTTCTAATATGTTTAAATTTCCAGTTTTATTTTCTTTTATTTCTTGACTTTTAACTTTTTTATTTAAATCTTCTTGTTGACTTTTTAAATATTCTTGATTTTGTTCTAATCTTTCTAATATTTTATTTTGTTTTAATTGCAAATCTTTTATATTTTCTAAATTTTTTATTATTTTTTCTTGTTCTATATGTATTGTTTCTCCTAAATTTATTAATAAATCTGTAATACTATTTAAATGTTGATCTGTACCGTGTAATAAATGTTCTCCTGAATTAAAATTACACTTTAAAACAGCTTCGTCTTTTAATTTTCTGTATTTCTTTTCTGGTATTAATTTTAAATCTAAATATTCTAAATCTCTTAATTTAGCTATGATTTCTTATTTATTATATTTTATTCTTAATTTTCTTATGTATTTTGCTTCTAATTTTGATATCTTATTTATAAGAAAATTTAATTTTTCTGGATCTTTATTATTTTTAGTTAATTCTTTATATTCTGGGTATAATGAATCAATTTTTTTTCTTAGTTTCTGTAATTTAGAGATTTTAACCATTTATCCTAAAGGAATCCAAATAGGTCTTTGTTTTTGATCTTCAATTCTTATTTTAGTATATTCTATATTTCTTTCTAAAGCTAAAATTTCCCAGTTTATTCTTGAAGTTATTCTTTCTACTACAATATCGTGATTTATAATTCTTTCTTGGAATTGTTTTTGTATATCAAGAACTAATAATTCTTCAACTATATTTTTTAACTCTATTAATTTTTTAATTCTTAATCTTGATTCTTTTAAACGTTGTAATTCTATATGGAAATTCCAATAATTAAAAGATATTTGTCTAGTTAAAGGATGTCTTTTCATAAAATATTATTATTTTCTTATTAACCTAAAGGAAAATATATCAATTCCAACAACACATACAATAGGGAGAATTGAGAAAGAAAAAAAAAAGAACAGATTGTGGAAGACTTCAAGAGCTGGCTTATAGTTACTCTTATATTATATGAGGGAGTTTATGTACCAAAGCAAGCAGACAAGAAGTCAACATGTTTGCTTTGAAATTTGAGACTATTTTGGTTGTTTTTTTTTTAGTTTTGTTTGTTGTATTTTATGTGATATTATATATATTTAAAAAATTACTTAAAATTATTATGAATTACAATCTATATATATATATATAATAGGAGAGGTGATAGCGCCACATGTCAGCGCTACAAAAAATAGTATTTAAAAAATTAAATATTACAAAATTGTCTTTACAAAAAATAAAAAGACACCTGTAATGTGCAGTTAATTATTTTAAAATTAATGGGATCAATTTAAAATTTATGTAAATGTTGTTATCTTTTTTAATTTTGAGTTACAATTTTTAATTTTGAGTTATGGAAGGGGGAATAGTGATTCCTAAAATATAGGTATCTGCTGGGGTAAATTATTCTGAATTCTCTTTATCAATGCATATTAATCCTGTAATCTCTCAGGAGGGAAAATGATGAATTGACTAAGATACCTGATGAGGCAGAGATTAAGAAAGTTGTATTTGAGTTAAATGCTGAGAGCTCTTGTGGACCAGATGGATTTTCTGAGTGTTTCTTTCAACACTGATGGGACACTGTTGGTTCAGATGTGATTAAAGTAGCTCATGCCTTCTTTCAAGATGCTACTTTACCTAAGTCTATTACTCATACTAACTTTGTGCTATTACCACCCAAAAAGGATATTACTCAATCCTTTTCTGATCTTAGACCTATTAGTTTGAGTAATTTTCTTAATAAAATCATCTCTAGATTGATGCAGGATAGAATGGAGGGTTTTCTTCCTAAACGATTGATATCCCAAAATCAATCTAAATTTGTCAAAGAAAGAAATATTACTGAAAACATATTGCTGGCTCAAAAAATTGTTACTGATATTAGGTTGAGGGGCAAACCTAATAATGTGATTATCAAGTTTGACATGGCAAAGGCATATGACAGGGTTGATTGGAGAATTTTTATTAAAGTGTTGAAAAAATAGATTTTAATTCTATGATGCTTGACATGATTTGGAGAATTATTGTTAATAATTGGTACTCTGTATTGATTAATGGTCAAGCAGATGGTTTCTTCCATTCATCAAGGGGGGTTAAACAAGGAGATCCTCTCTCCTGCTTTGTTTATTCTTAGTGCTGAGGTACTAACTAGAGCACTAAAGCATCTATTCCTAAAGGAGGAGTTTAGAGGATATGATCTTTCTAAATGGAGTGAACAGCTGAATCACTTATCCTATGCTGATGATACAATTATTTTTGCCTCTACTAATTGGACCTCTCTTCAGTTGATAATAAATACCTTGAAGATGTATGAACAACAATCAGGACAGCTTATAAACAAAGAAAAAAGTTTCTTTTACTTGTTTAACAAAGCTGCTATTAGTTCTGCTCAAATGGTGGAGGAAATCACAGGTTTCTGTAAAGGGAGTTCTCCTTTAACTTATTTGGGTTATCCTATTGGTCATGCTAAAAAGAAGAAGATTCATTTCAAAGATCTCATTAAGAAGATTCAGGATAAACTTCAACTATGAAAAGGGAAACTTCTATCTTATGGGGGCAAAGCAGTGTTTATTAAACATGTTTTGCAGAGTATTCTTGTATACCTCTTCTCAGCTATCAGGCCTCCTAAATGTGTAATTAATGGTATTCATAAGATTTTTACAAAATTCTTATGGAATTCTAAAGAACAAGGAAGAGCTACACACTGGGTAGCATGGGGGGATATTTGTCTGCCCAAGGAGGAGGGAGGGTTAGGTTTTAGATCTTTATTTGATGTCTCAAAAGCTTTATTTGCTAAGTTGTGGTGGAATTTAAGAACCAAAAATACCATTTGAACAAATTATATGTGGAATACGTACTGTAAAAGATAGACGCCACAAGTGGTTGAATCAAAAGGTGGATCACAATTTTGGAGAGCTATGTTACAAGCTAGGAATTTCTTTGATCAAGAGATATGGTGGGAACCTAGAGAAGGAAATGTTAGTGTGTGGTTTGATAACTGGACACAACTGGGTGCATTGCAATATTTGATGCCTATATCATAGAACCAAAGTCAACTGGAAGATATCAAGGAACTATATGATGAAGATGGATGGAAAACTGATGCATTGGAAAGTAGTTTCACTGAGGATATATGCAATCACATATGCAATACCCTAGGAAATATTACTATTACCGAAGGAAGAGATAAAGCATGGTGGATGCCTAGAAGTTCTGATAAATTCAAGGTTAGTTTAGCCTGGGAACTATGCAGAAGCAGAGGAGAGTATATTGAAGATATCTCCAAAATTTGGGAGAAAGATTTGCCTTTTAAGGTGTCCCTTTTTATGTGTAGATTATGATTTAGAAGAATTCCTATTGGGAGGTCCTAATTAGAAGAAAAATTGTAGAGAGGGTTGATTGTAGCTGCTGCAATAATAATGTTCTTGAAACTATCTCTTATCTATTTGTTAATTGTCCTAGTGCTCAAAATGTTTGAAAAATATTTAGGGATGTTGAAGGGCTATCATTCCCAATTAATCAGCTTCAACAGATTAGAGAATATTGGTGGAAAGCTAATGGTAGTCCCAAATTGAAGCCAATGTTTAAAGCAGTTCCTGCTTTCATAACTTGGCAAATTTGGAAGAGGAGGAATGTGATGAAGCATGATGGAAATATGTTAACAACCTCCATGATTTTGGAGATTCATAAAAATATCTACTTGTTTACAAAGAGTAGATATCCATGGTTAAAGAATGTCCCTCAAATTTGACCAAATATCTGGAAGGATATATTCCATTGACAAAAACTAAGGTTGTGAGATGGAGTCACCCCCCTATGGGAGTATATAAATGTAATACTGATGCTTCTTATCAGCTTGACTTAAGAGTTGGATGTATAGCCTTTTGTATTAGAAATGTGCAGGGAGATTTGATATATGCAGAAGCTAAAAGGATTGCTAATACATCTATTTTGGAGGCAGAGGTCATGACAGTTAAGGAAGGGTTACAGTATTGCATTCAGGAAAATTTACTTCCTTTGATAATTGAGACAGACTCACTAATGGCTCAAAAAGTTATAAATGAAGTATGGGAGGTCCCATGGCTGATATCATGGGATATTAGACACATTCAACTAATGATAATGATTCATGAGGTGGAGGTAGTTCATGTTTCAGAGAAGGAAATAGCCTAGCTGATTTGTTAACTAAATCATTTGTTCATTTTGCAGGTATTGAGAGACAATATTATCAAAATAGGCAAGTATTACCACGACAGGCTAAAACAATTTTGCAACAAGACAAAGAAAATACCCCTAATTTGAGAATCAAGAAAGTACAAAACAAACATTACAATGGCGTTTCAACAACAACAACAACAACAACAACAACAACAACAATAGGTTGTAGTAAAAGCATATCAGGAGAAGAATAAGCTAAGTTGGTGAAAGTTTACCTTAATCTCTTGTCAAAGGTTTTTTGATGCAAGGTTTAAGATAAGACGACTTAAACAGTGGTATTAATTTCGTTGGGGTTCAACCTGTTGAGGAGAATAATCAATGACCGAGTATCAAAACATGTATCAAAACTGAGTAATCAAATTTTAAAGGTAAACACCTATCTTGATAGATCTTGAATCCAAATCTTCAAATCGGCTGTTGATTTTTTCCAAATCTTTGCACATATGCTTGTGTCTAGCTCAAATCGACAAAACCTAAGTAGAAGAAGTCTTCAAAGGTACTTGAATCATGACATCAGTGAGATTTGTTGATGTGAAAGTGATTACAACCCATACCTGGATCATTATCGAACATAGCTCATCTCAAGGAGATGTGAGTGTTTGAAAACTACTTCGTAGGACTTGTCGTCTCTTTTCTTTTTGTTGTGCTGTTTTTTGGTTAAAATTGGGTCACTTTTGGACCCAATTTGGTTTGGATTATTTTACTTTTATAATAAAGTTGTGGACTTTGTCCACATTTTATTAAAAAAAAAGAGATTAAAATAGGATAATATTTTTTTAAAAAAATTAAAAAATAACTATTTAATATATAAAAAAATTAAAAATAATGACAATTGACCAAAAATTAAAAAATAAAATTATTTTTTTAATTAAACTATTGAAAACATAAAAAAAATACTAATCAGTTACCTATAGTAATGCACGAACGAACGATGAAGTATCCTTTTAAACTCTATAGAATTTTAAATAAACTCATTTTTGCTTTTTGCTTTTTGCTTTTTGAGATGCAAGGCCAATAGGGAAGGATACTTCATCATTTTAAACTCTATAGAGATGCCAAGAAGTTTTTTTTTTATTTTTTTTATGTTTTTAAATTTTAAATTATTTTATATTATTTATGGGAGGGGAAGAAAAAATAGGAGAAGACTGATCTATTTTTCTAGGGAAGCATATAAACTTCAAGTTTTTTATTTGATATAAAAATATATATTTTTACTCAATAATAAATTTAATTATATTTTTTGTCCATTTCTCTCTTTTACCATTGTTGTTACATATATAGAGAGATCTAGGGAAAGAAGAAGCGGCTCAATGATAACATATTTTCATTTTTCTCTATATCAATGATGAATATTTTTAACCAATTTTTTTTTGTCAAATGTAGAACTTTTATTTAACCAATTTTTAACTCGTCTTTTCCCAATTTAAAAATATTATCTAAAAATGGAATTGAAAGATAAATTCAAAGTTAGTTATCAATTCACAAAAAAAGGAAAGAAGGAAGAGAGATACATTGCATAAAAAACAAAGAAGGAATATAATTTTTCTATATATATACATATTTACGGATAAGATAATATATGGCTATTATTGTGGGGTTATTAAAAAAATTGAAGGCAAATATATGAAATGTTGATTATCTAAATCACGATTAAAGTCATTCCTTAGTCTATTAAATTTTATTCATTAGTTTTAATTTATGTCATATATCCTTAATTCAAATATGAGAAAATGAAGAGAAAAAGAAATGGAGAGGGAAAAATAATCTCAATTTCTACATGCAAAGAAGATGACAAACTCACAAATAATTTCAAACTAATTATAATATTCTAAACTAATAATTTTCAAATTTTCAAATTAGTTTTATAGTGATTAAAGTTCTCATTTATTACATTTAAAAATAAAAAAATTAATTTTTTAAAAAACAATAATTACTATCCAGTTTTCTTTAATACTTGCACTATATATTTAATCTAATACTTAAAAAATATTTTAAAAAAAATAAGATTAGTAACAAACCTCCACCACCACAAAAAAAACAGTTTCTTTTTAAAATTAAACTAGTATACGTGCCCGCGCGTTGCGCAGTTAGTTGATAAATGTAATTGTAAATATTAATTTATTGACAATTTTAAAATTTAACTTATTATTAAATAATATTATCAAATAAATTCTAAACATTAAATATGTATAGATAATAACTTTAACAATATATTAAAATCAAAAATAAAAATAAAGATTCAAATCTAGCAAATTAAACACCAATCATCCTGCAAAAAAAATATTTAAAATCATTAAAAATTATAAACTAAAAAAGGAAAAAATCAACAAAAACTAACTGTTTGCAATAATTATTGATAAGAGATTTTAATTGTTAAAAAGTTGGTATATGTATATAGTGTATACACAAATCTCTCTGATAGTGTTAATTCTAAATATGAAGTTGATTATAGTGACTTTGTCTCAACAACTTCAGTCACATCCAAAGAAGAAGGAAAAAAGTTATATCGTCAAAATTTTTTATGCATAGATAGAAATAGAAATTTTTTTTGTTTTACACGTTTCATAATAAGTGTTCCCTAGTTATTTGTCTTTATCTACATATACTTCAACTATATTTTGAAGTAATTATCTTTAGGTAAATATTTCATTAACGTATTCATTTATATAAAATTTATAAAGGGACTTCTTTTTAAAACTAATAAGCATAAAAAAATATTAACTAAATAAGCATAAACAAATATCAACTGTTAATAAATAGTTAAAAGTGTATGAATTTTTTTTAGTAATTTGTATATTTAGTTCGTGATTTATATTTTTTGATTAAGTTAAAAGATCAACTGATAAAGAAAAAGTATTTAAATACTTATGATAATATGGTTAAAAGTGAGGAATATATCGATAATTAAAAGATATTTTAATTTGACGTAATTATTTAAAATAACCATAATTATTTATTTTATGATTTTTTTAAAATTTAATTTAAAATAACTACTGATAAAATAAAAGGCTATCAAATGCAGATTTTTATTAATTGTAGGACTGTGTAGTAGTGGATGGATAATGGAAAATTATAAAACTGTTTTTTTTCCTTTCATTAATGTATTCATTTATATAAAATTTACAAAGAGACTTCTTTTAAAACTAATAAACATAAACACATTAATTTAATAAGAATAAACAAAAAGTGTATGCAATTTTTGTACTATAAAATTTATAAATCCTCATGTAAATTAAAAAACTCAAATTAGACTAAATAGCTATCCATCACTATGATTAAAAAATCAGCGAAGGGCCAAATATGCCCCTCTACTATTAGAAATAGTTTAAATATACCCTTCGTTATACTTTTGGTCCAAATATACCCCTTCCTTTATACTTTAGGACCAACTATACCCCTCCTATTATATTTTGGCATAAATTTACCCTTAATTTTAACTCTTGATCAAATGATAGACTCTTTTCTTCATTCTTTTGAATATGTTGTGTTTCCTCTTTAATGACAATTATTCCTTGACCTCGAACTATATAAAGTGATATCTATTATGTATTAATTTTCAATATGTGGTCGTCTCATTCGTTGTTTAACTTAAATATTGATGGGTTAAAATTATAGATTGTGATATCTGGATTAGAGTATTTCATACGAGAAAAATGGATTAGTAAACACTTGCGTATTGAAGAGTTTGATTTTTTTTAAAAATGCTATAAGTTATTTTTTAAATTTCATGACTTTACTATTATTAATAAACACTTACGTTCCATGATTTTTTAAATTTCATGACTATAATATTATATGTTGATTATACTTATACAATTGTAATCTACAATTTTTACCTTTATATATGATTTTATTTAACCATCCGTTAAAATTAAGGGTATATTTGACCCAAAATATAATGAGGGGGGTATATTTGTCTCGAAAGTATAACTGGAGGGGTATATTTGAACCGAAAGTATAACAAATGGTACATTTAAACTATTTCGAATAGTATAGTGGTACATTTGACCCTTTTCTATCAAAAAATTGTGGAAATATAAATTTTAATAAAATAGTATAAAAGTATAGTTAATACAGAAAAATGAAATAATTATAAAAGAAACTTTAAAATGTGATAAAAAAATTGTACAGAAAAATAAAATTCATGATCTATTTCGATGTAATAAACATTTTGATTTTATTTTTTTATGTTTTAAATAGTTAATATTTTTTAAAAAAGTTATCATATTTTAATCAGTTACCTATATTTTAGGAACCATTACTATCCATCCATAACTCAAAATTAAATGATAATATTTAAATAAATTTTAAAGTGATCCGCTAATTGTAAAATATTTAACCGCCACTACACCTGTTTATTTTTTTTATAAATACAATTTTATAATATTTTTTAAAATAATATTGTTATTTTAATGAGTTCCTCCTAATGGTTTGACTTTATGCCACTGAAATTTATAAGTTTTTTGTTTTGCTTTATTTGAGAAAATGGAGAACGTGTGCATTTTTTGCTTTTTTATTAATAAGAGTTAGAATTATTTACTTTTTA
The DNA here is from genome assembly GCA_018342035.1 of Solanum appendiculatum. Lineage (NCBI taxonomy): Eukaryota > Viridiplantae > Streptophyta > Magnoliopsida > Solanales > Solanaceae > Solanum > Solanum appendiculatum. The sequence goes on from JAGDQO010001316.1 coordinate 30,703, forward strand.
TTTATTAAAAATGGCTGATCCACAACCATTTTAATTTTCTTTTTTCTTTCCAACCTTTTAAATTTATTATATTGTAAAAATTTGTTATTTGATTTTTTTTTTTCATATTTCATGATTTATTATTTTTTCTAATTGAAGATAATTATTGATAAAATAAAAGGTTATCAACATAGATTTTTATTGATTTTAGAACTGTGTAGTGGCGGATGAGTAATGGGGAGTTATAAAATCATTTTTTTCTTTTTATTAACGTATTCATTTATATAAATTTATGAAGGGACTTCTTTTAAAACTAATAAGCATAAACAAATATTAATTTAATAAGCATAAACAATTATCAGTTAATATAATTAGTTATTTTTGTCACACTCCGAGCCTACACCCTGGACGTGGCCAGCACTCGAGAACCATTTCTGGTCCCCAAGCGAACCCCTTGGCTTGGCTGACTAATTAGCGGAAGATCTACTCAAGTGATAACAAGCTTAGAAGTAATATTTAGAACATTCAAACTCCAACAAATACTTAACTCAAGCTGTCTAAAAGTACTTAAGTTCAATAATGAAAATACTTTGCAAAACAGTCTCAAAACATCTTATAAAAAGGGAAATATACTGAGAGACTCCTCAACTCTAACTATCTATGAAGCCTCTAAATACTAAGATAGATGTCGGCACAGGACCCTCGACAACTTAACAAAACAGGAAATATAGTGTGAAGCCCTCCGGAAAGCAAGGAGGCTCACCAAAGCTAGCTGGAGTGCAAATGGTATCAACGAAGCGCCTGTTGATGACCCTGAACACTTGTATCTGCATCATAAGAAGATGCAGGTCGAATGACATCAGTACATTGAATGTATGAGCATGTAAGGGGAACTGAAAGCATAGATAACTGAACTAATAAGACTGGAAGACATACTCACCTCAACTCAACTCCAATATAAAAGCATTAACAAGAGATACAATGTTTAAAGCATTATAAAACAGAAGATATAACTCACTGATGCATAAAAATACAATGAAATACTCTTTACTCTTATTTGGGAGATTCTCTAACCGACAACCATCACTATGAGCTAAGTGATAATACAACGTCTCGCCCACGCTGCCAGAACTGTTCTATACCTTGCCGGGGTATAGAACAACCTCAACTAAGTGGATCCACTAAACTCTGCCCGAAGGCACTAAGGATTCATCTAAAAAGTATGATCCTGTATCCATGTTGGCTACATGGTTTATGAGGATTTTGAGTTGTCTGAACTCATCCCCATATCGGTGCACGATACTACTCCCAATAATTATATATACTCATGCTTAAGTAGAAATACTCTTTCTCTGTTTTGAGGTAATTACTCAAAAGATATTCTTTAAGAGGCAGTGTCTCAATGATCTCTCGAAACTCCTTTAACTCTTTATGAAAATCAAAGTTCTCTTTCTAATTGTAAAAGTGATAAATTTGGAAATCAATAGTTCCCTTAAACTTTACTCAAAAGGACTCTTTAAACTCTCCTCAAAACTCCTCTTTACTTTCCTAGAAAAGTCAATTTAAGATAATTGTTCGGTTAAAAAGATTTTCAATAATAATTCAAGGAATGCTCAAATTATAGGGTTCATGCAGAAAATTAGACATGAACAATCAACTCAAAAAAAATCTCAATGCATAATATGTAGCAACTCAAAAATTAGGAATAACAACTCAGAATTCAGCGACAAAACTCATCTCAAGAATTATCAAAACTAAGGGTGTAACCCTAGATTATTCTTTACTGATAGAGAGTAGATGTAGGGCGTGAGGACGAACTCAATCCATCACTATGATAGCCTTACATACCTGGGAAGAACAAAGTTCTTGGTGAAATCGGAAGAATGGTTGAAAACCCTAGCTTTCCTTCTCTTGAATCCTTGCTCTAAGTCGTTGAAGTGTTAAAGAACGTAAAATAATGTTTTAACACTGCTTAGACCCTTATTTAGGTGAAAAAGGATCATGTATTAGGCTTAGAAAGGGTGGGAAAAGACTGAACTACCCATGTTTAAAAGCTGATAAAAACTGTCCACAGGGCCATCTACGATTCGTGGTTTGATCTATGGACCGTAGATACCATCCGTGGAATTTTTTAAGGCTAAAAGTCCACTTACGGGTCCAAATGACGGCTCGTCGTAGTACCTACGGCCCATTGGTTGGATCTGTAGGTCTTGGGTCCCAAAAGTTGACTCTCAGAACTTTACCGACGACTCAAAAGGATGGTTCGTCGTTCAACCGACGGACCGTAGGTTGGATCCGTCGTTCACAGTCTCAGAAACTCTGATATGGCAGTCTCTGGTAAAATGGTCATAATTTTTACTCCGAACTCGAAAAAGGCAAACTTGGTGGCGTTGGGAAGAGGACTCAAAGAAATTTAATTTGATAGGTCATGGGTCACCAAATTCATTATGTGCTGGGAGACAGGATTGTTTGAAATTAACCTAAGTAGAATGTTATGTCAAAACTTAGTCAAAAATGAAGTTTTCAACTCAACTTTGTGCTAGGGGGTCCAAATTAACCTAAGTAGAATGTTATGTCAAAACTTAGTCAAAAATGAAGTTTTCAACTCAACTTTGTGCTAGGGGGTCCTTGTGACCTTAAGTCATATCCAAATCCATTCGAACACCAAAGAAATGACCTTTACAAATATGAGCAATTTACGAATCACCCGATACGATTTTTACATGCAATTAAAGAATGGTTCGGGCCTTAGTTTAGAAATTTTCGGGGTGTTACAATATCTTCCCCTTGGAATCATTCATCCTCGAATGATGGATGAACTGAGGATGAAGAGGGTAGAGAATTGTTTAACAGCCCAATTTAGTTTGAAATACACATAAAACTCATGAACTCAAAATAGTGAAGGAGGGACTGAATTGAATGAGTACTTTAGGAAGAGTTAATACCTTGGATTGGAACTAAATCGGAGGTAAAGAGATGAGGGCATCTCTTCTTTATATCTTCATCGGCCTCCTATGTAGCCTCCTCAATAAACCGATTTTTCCACAAGACTTTGACTGATGCAACCTCTTTGGTTCTCAACTTGTGAACCTGATGATCAAGAATCTGGACGGGAGTCTCCTCATAAGATTGGCTGTCCTTGATACCAATATCCTCGGTAGGCACAATAAGTGAAGGAACACCAAAAGACTTCTTTAGCAAAGAGATGTGAAATACCGGATGGACTACTGCTAACTCTGACGGTATCTCCAACTCATAAGCTACATTGCCAACTCTCTTGGATATCCTATAAGGACCAATGTATGGGGAACTGAGCTTTCCCTTCTTACCAAATCTCATAACACCCTTCATAGGTGAAACCTTCAAATAGACCCAATCATTAACCTCAAACTCTAAGTCTCTCCTTCTCACATCTGTCTAGGATTTTTGACGACTTTGCACTGTTTTCAACCTCTCCTGAATAGTCTTCACCTTCTCCATGGCTTGATGAACAAAATCTGGTCCTATCAACTCAGCTTTACCAACCTCAAACCAGCCAATGGGAGATCTACACCTTCGCCCATATAAAGCCTCATACGGAGCCATCTGAATGCTGGAATGGTAACTATTATTGTATGCGAACTCGATAAGAGGCAAGTGGTCATCCCAATTACCTTTGAAATCCAGAACACAAGCTATTAACATATCCTCTAAGGTCTGAATTGTGCGCTCTGCTTGACCATCAGTTTGAGGATGAAAAGCAGTACTAAGGTTCACCTTCGAATCCAAACCTTCCTGAAACGACTTCCAAAACTGCGCGGTAAACTGAGCACCCCTATATGAGATGATGGACAAGGGGACTCTATGCAGTAGAACTATCTCACGAATGTACATGTTTACATACTCTTCTGCTGTATTGGTAGTCTTTACTGGTAAGAAGTGGGCTGATTTGGTCATCCGATCCACAATCACCCAAATGGAATCATGCTTCCTGCGAGATCGCGGTAAACCTGTAATAAAGTACATATTAATCATCTCCCACTTCCATTCCGGAAGGGTTATATTCTGAGCCACACCACACAGCCTTTGATGCTTAGCTTTGACTTGCTGGCAATTTGGGCACTTTGAAACAAACTCTGCAATACACCTCTTCATACTACTCCACCAATAGACTTCTCTCAAGTCATGGTACATCTTTGTGGAACCCGGATGAATCGAATATCTGGAACTGTGAGCTTCTTCCATAATCCTCTCTTGGAGGTCATCCACCTCTGGAACACATAACCTTCCTTTATATCTCAACACACCATCTCCCCCTTGTGCAAAAGCCATCACTTTCT
>JAGDQO010001317.1:0-11865 GCA_018342035.1 Solanum appendiculatum
ATTCAAGAGTTCATAAATAATCATAAGGACCCATAAACTTGAAGTAGGAATAGAGGATAAATGGTTGGACTTGTGGAAAGGAAAGGTTTCCACAATCAAACCCACATACCTCAACTTTGGAGAATCCTTGATGAAGATTGGAATGGAGAATCGAAGCTTGAGATTGAGTCTTGAATCCGGAATTAGAGCTTGAGATTTTTGAATTTGGTTGAAGATCTTGGTGGAATTTTTGGAGAGGGCTTAGAGAGTGTTTTTGGAGTTAAGAAAATGACTAAGTATGGGACATATCCCCTTTTTATAAAAAAATGACTCCAACCAGCCTAGAAAATTCGCTCACTGGAAATTGAAAAATCTGCACAGACAGGTTTTACGAAAATGGTCATAACTCCCTCATCCTAACGCGGAATAAGGTGAAACCAAGTGCGTTGGAAAGCTAACTCAAAGAGCTTTAATTTGATAGGTTGCAGCCCTTCCAGTTCCTTGTGTGCTAAGAGATATGACCCTTTAAAGTTGACCCTACGGTTGCTCTAAAATTCGGGTTAGACCCATTTCCCACTCAATTTGACCCACAAATAAGAATATGAAGTTGAATTTCCGAAATCATGCACGGATTTTGAGATATATGGAAATTACAATTATAGGTGTTTCCGAAGCACATTTTCGGGCATTTTTTGGGGTCGTTTCAATATCTCCCCCTTGGGAACATTCGTCCCCGAATGTTAAAGAAACGTACATGAGAGACACAAACATGGCAAATTTCAGCCCACATAAGGATGCCACAATGCACTTACACCTTATTTCAAAACCTCAACATAGTTGTAAAACCACAATGAACTTGTCAACTTAAACATGAATGTATGCAATGACATGGGGGCTGAACTTAAGACCTGAGATTTTATAAAGGGCTTAGATCAATACTTTAGGCTCGAGTGGAGTGGAAAAGATAAGGATATCGCCTTTGCATGTCCGCTTCGGCCTCCCAAGTAGCACTTCCAACTTGTTGATTTCTCCAAAGGACTTTAATGGAAGCCACATCTTTTGGTTTCTCAACCTCTTCACTTGTCTATCTTAAAATACTGACCGGAACTTTCTTTTCATAGGTCAAATTATCTTCAACAAACACCACAACATCAAGAGACACAATGGCAATTCGGATCACCACACACTTCCTCAACATAGACACATGAAATATTCCGGTATGAACCAAATCCATCTCGCTAGCAATTCAACTCATAAGCTCCCTTGCCAATTCTCCTCATCACCTTATAAGGACCCACGTATATTGGGCTCAACTTTCCCTTCTTACCAAAACGAACCACACCCTTCATGGGGTCACCTTCAAATAAACCCAATCACCAACTCGGAATTCAAGAGCCCTTCTCCTCGCATCGGCATAGGACTTTTGGCGACTTTGGGCCATCTTTAACCTTTCTCTAATCATCCTAACCTTCTCAAGAGCCTCCGTAACTAGGTCTGGTCCTAACAAGGCCACCTCACCAACCTCAAACCACCCAACCGGTGATCTACAACGCCTCCCATAGAGAGCCTCAAAAAGAGCCATACCAATGCTAGAATGATAGCTATTGTTATAGGCAAACTCAATCAATGGAAGATGATCATCCCAACTACCCTTAAGCCCCAATACACAAGCCCTAAGCATATCCTCAAGTGTTTGGATAGTCCTTTCGGCTTGTCCATCCGTTTGCGGGAATGAAAGGCCGTAGTAAGCTTAAAACTCTCGCTACCTAGAACCCCTTTTGAAAGACCTTCCAAAGTGAAGTAAATTGAGTTACCACGGTCCGATTGGATGGATAGAGGGAATCTCCATGCAAACCTGTCCAAGTCATGAATATAACCTTGCATAATCTTCGCCCCATGATGTTTGTTCTTTTACCGGTAGAAAGAATGAGCGATTTTGTCATCCTATTCAACCACCACCCAAATAGAATCAAAAACCTTTTCTAGTCTTGGGTAAACCAACTACAAAATCCATATTAATTTCTTCCCACTTCCAAGTAGGAATCTCTATGTCTTGGGTTAGACCACCCGGCCTTTGATGTTCGGCCTTGACTTGTTGACAATTATGACAACCGGAGACGAATTTGGCAATGTCCTTCTTCATGCCTCACCACCAATACACATCCCTCACATCTCCATACATTTTGGTGGAACCGGGGTGGATGGAGTAGAAGAATTATTGAGCCTCCCAAGAATTTTCTCCCGTCAAACCATCAACACAAGGCACCACACAACCTACCTTGGTACCTAAGGGCACCATCTCCCCCTTGGGAGAAAACTTCCACCTTGCCCTCTTTCACCAAGGCCTTCAATTCAAACAAGGCAGAATCAAGATCTTGTTTTGCTATCACCTCATCAACCAAGGAAGACCTAGCACCATCAACAACGACCACACCACCATTACCAACCTCTTCCAACCTAACCCCCAACCTAGCCAACCGATGTACCTCCCTAGCCATTTCCCTATCACCAATATCAACATGAGCTAGGCTACCCATATACACCCTACTCAAAGCATCCGCCACCACATTAGCTTTACCGGGATGATAATGCACACTCATATCATAATCTTTAAGAAATTCTAGCCACCTTCTTTGTCTCAAGTTGAGATCTTTTTTTGGGTGAAGACATATTGGAGGCTCTTATGATCGGTGAACACATCGACATGTACCCCATACAAATAATGGCGCCAAATCTTTAAAGCAAACACCACCGCGGCTAATTCAAGATCATGCGTAGGATAGTTCTTTTCATACACTTTGAGTTGTCTAGAAGCATAGGCTATCACCTTACCATTTTGCATTAGGACACACCCAAGCCAACTCTAGAAGCATCACAATACACAACAAATCCCTCAAGCCCATCCGGTAGTGACAATATAGGAGCGGACACAAGTTTATCTTTCAAGGTTTGAAAACTCCTTTCGCACTCGTCGGTCCACTCCAACTTAGCCTTCTTTTGTGTCAACTTAGTCATGGGAGAAGCAATAGAAGAAAACCCATTCACAAATCTCCGGTAGTAACCCGCTAAGCCCAAGAAGCTCCTAATATCCGACGGGGTCACTGGCCTAGGCCAATTTCTAATCACATCGGTCTTCTTAGGGTCTACCTTAATACCATCCCCCGACACCACATGACCTAGGAAGGCAACCTCCCTCAACCAAAATTCACACTTTTCATACTTGGCATACAACTTCTCCTCTCTTAATCTTTGCAACACAACCCTCAAGTGACCCATATGTTCTTCCTCGCTATGCGAATAGATTAAAATATCATCAATGAAGACCACAACAAAGGAATCAAGGTAGGGTTTAAAGACCCTATTCATTAGGTCCATGAAGGTAGCCGATGCATTGGTCAACCCAAAGGACATGACCACAAATTCATAATGTCCATACCTAGTCCGGAAGGCTGTCTTGGGAATATCACCCTCCCTCACCTTCACTTGATGATACCCAGACCGAAGATCAATCTTAGAGAAGTGGCTAGCCCCTTGCAATTGGTCGAACAAGTCATCAATCCTAGGAAGAGGATATTTATTCTTGACGGTGACCCTATTGAGTTGCCGATAATCAATACACATCCTAAAGGACCCATCTTTCTTCTTCACAAACAACACCGGTGCACCCCATGGTGATTGGCTAGGCCTAATAAAACCCTTCTCCAACAAGTCCCTCAATTGTTCTTTCAACTCCTTTAACTCCGCCGGGGCCATACGGTAAGGGGGAATAGAAATGGGTTGAGTATCGGGGAGGAGGTCTATGCCAAAATCTATTTCCCTTTCGGAGGAACACCGGGAAGGTCATTAGGAAAGACATCAAGGAATTCATTTACGACCGGAACCGACTCTATAAGAAGGGTTTTGGACTCCACATCCCTAACCCTCACGAGGTGATAGAGACACCCCTTAGAGATCAACTTACGGGCTTTAATGCAAGAGATGAATCTACCCTTGACTACCACATTTTGGCTTTCCCACTCAAGAATGGGTTCACTTGGGAATTGGAACTTGACCCTACGGGTTCTACAATCAATAGAAGCATAGTATGCATGCAACCAATCCATCCCAAGAACAACATCAAAATCGACCATGTTCAACTCAACAAGATCACAAGGCAATATTTTATGCAAGATGCAAATAGGACAATTTCTATAGACCTTCCTAGCAACAATATATGCACCAATAGGAGTAGACACCTTATATGACTCACGCAACAAGTCGGGCTCGTCTTCCTCTTGTATTAGGCATGATCTAGCATAGCAAAGAACAATCGTTAGGGAAGAACTTAATTCAACTCTACAGCACGACTTAGAACATGGAGAAGGGAAACATTTCCTAAAACGTCTCATAGCCTCCTACTCATAGTTGTGGTGCACAACACAACCATGAATCGGACTCTAATCAACGCGGTGTGTTGGACTCCGAGGATCATTCAACCTAGGGCTCTGATACCAAGTTTGTCACGACCCAAGCCTAGGGCCTAGATGTGACCGGCGAATGGGGAACCCGAAGGAACCCCAAACAAGCCTCATAGCGTATCATTACACATCCTTGGTCGCGGAAGCAATTAAATGACCATAAACGATAAGCATAATCAAGGGGGAAATCGGGACTAAGGGAGCAAGAAAAAAAAAGAAATGATACATAAATACCATAGATGAGTCAAGCTCAAGCATAATACACAACTTGTCCAACACCACCTCTAAACATGAGTACTTAGCGGGGGCCAAGACAAACTACCGGGCTCACCCTCATAGTCAAAACATAACTAGAAAGGAAAAGTTTTATACATAGCAAAAGATCATGAGCAACGTCCCCGAAATGGAGGACTCACCAATAACCACTATAGAAAGTCGTACTAGCCACGCGGAGGAGGATGGTCAAGCGGTGCTCCGGTCCCTACATGGTGACATCATGTAGGCATAGAGTATGCGTTAGTACATTTGAATGTACTAAGTATATGGGATGCAATGCAAGGCTACATTAGATGGACATCATAGGAAAAATGCGTAATCATACCCAATAGATAGCATATTAATAAAATAATATGTATAATGATGCTTACATAAAAATCATATTTAATGGGACGTAGTACATGTGTGGCGAGTGACCATCAATATAGTAATTCCAAGGCCTACCACCCCCTTGGAGAGACGAAAGAGGTACAAACCCCTTCAATAATGGTTACACGGGCCTACCACCCCCCGTGCTAGGGACCAAGAAATTACAAACCCGCTCGAATGCGTTTACACGGGAGCCTACCACCCCCCGTGCTAGGGACCAAGTTACAAACCCCTCGATATTGGTAACACGGGCCTCCCACCCCCCGGGCTAGGGACCAAGGTACAAACCCCTCGATATGGTTACACGGGCCTACCACCCCCCGTGCTAGGGACCAAGGTACAAACCCCTCGATATGGTTATACGGGCCTACTACCCCCCGTACTAGGCAACCAAGGTACAAACCCCTCGATATGGTTATACAGGCCTACTACCCCCCGTACTAGGCATGGTCGACTCACAACACTTATTTAGAGAAAATCATATACATGTGTCCATTTCATCATCATTTCAGTAATTACATAACCATCCGTCTCATAGGACGTACCTTGGACTTTCCCTTTCCTAAGAATTCTATAATGGGCATTTTATCAAACACAAGGTGGGCAATTGTTCATATAAATGAAATCATGTATTTCAAGAATACTAATTCCAACCAATTCCAAAATCAATATAAATCAGCCCACCAACAACATACATATATATATCAACCTTCATAATTTGATCATGGAAGCATATAAACCATAAACATCACATAAAAATTCCATTTCATGATAATATGCAAAAAGGACCATAATAGGGTGTGTAGTAGTAATTCCGTAATTCAAGAGTTCATAATTGATCATGAGGACCCATAAACTTGAAGTAGAAATAGAGGATAAATGGTTGGACTTGTGGAAAGGAAGGTTTCCACAGTCAAACCCACATACCTCAACTTTGGAGAATCCTTGAATGAAGATTGGAATGGAGAATCGAAGCTTGAGATTGAGTCTTGAATCCGGAATTAGAGCTTGAGATGTTTGAATTTGGTTGAAGATCTTGGTGGAATCTTTGGAGAGGGCTTAGAGAGTGTTTTTGGAGTTAAGAAAATGACTAAGTATGGGACATATCCCCTTTTTATAAAAAAATGACTCCAACCCGCCTAGAAAATTCGCTCACTGGAAATTGAAAAATCTGCACAGACAGGTTTTACGAAAATGGTCATAACTCCCTCATCCTAACGCGGAATAAGGTGAAACCAAGTGCGTTGGAAAGCTAACTCAAAGAGCTTTAATTTGATAGGTTGCAGCCCTTCCAGTTCCTTGTGTGCTAAGAGATATGACCCTTTAAAGTTGACCCTCAAAATCGCAATTTTTGCGATTTTCGAATTTTGATACGGTTGCTCTAAAATTCGGGTTAGACCCATTTCCCACTCAATTTGACCCCACAAATGAGAATATGAAGTCGAATTTCCGAAATCATGCACGGATTTTGAGATATATGGAAATTACAATTATAGGTGTTTCCGAAGCACATTTTCGGGCATTTGGGTCGTTTCAATGCATAAGTTCATTAGCTTTATCTTTACTTAAGTCCTTATGCTCATAGTTCATATATCATAGAGTTCATATGGGTTCATGCAAGTTCAACTCATATCATGCAAATTAATGCAAGGTCATGCTTAGAAAGCCATAATTAAGACAATTTACCCATACTTGAAGGAACTCACATAATAGAGGAAAATCATGCTTTTGACTTGACCATGCTAAATTCATAGGATTATCCTCAATTCATTCATAATTCATGCTTAGTTTCATAAAGATGTCATAAACTTCATCAATTCATAGCTCAACCCAACAACCAAAGCATAGATTATCAAATTGGGGAGAACTAGCTTGGGATCATGGGGGTTCATGCAATCTTTACATCAAATCATGTAATTCACGCTAATTCGTGCACTAAGTTACTTTATCATGCTAGATCGTGCATTAGGAATCATAAAATCAATAATTGAGATCATAATTAAAGAACCCACAATGATTGATCAAAACCCTAGTTCAATTGGGTTAGAGTACACCTTTGAAAATCATGAAGAAGAGGGAGGACCCATTGGAGGAAAGGACTCCTAATGGTGAACACTATCATACCTCAAAGAAACCCACAATAATTTGGTGAAGATTGAAGGTCTTCAATGGAGGATCCTAGCTTCTTCTTCTTCCTTGACGCTTGAGAGAGTTTCTTTTAGAGAGAGGAGAGTTTAGGAATGAATTAGAATGAGAGGAATTAGGCTTAGAAAGTATTTATAGGTCTTAGATTAAGGGTATAAGCAACTTTGCTTAATATGTAAACAATTAGGGAAAAGACCAAAAAGCCCTTAATTAAAAACTGTCAGGGCCAATCGACGGAGAGGACCTACGGTCCGTAGGTCAGATGACGGACCGTACTGTCCTTCCGTCAAAAGATTCAGAAACTATATTTTGGGGACCTGCAACGACAACATTAATGTACGGCTCATAGGTCCATTGACGGACCATACATTGAAGTCTTAGGTCAGCCTTCTGAGTCAAAATTAAAACTAAGTCTAGGGGACACCTACGAGTCTTAGCTACGGACCGTCAATCGATCTACGACCCGTCCTACTACTCCGTAGGTCAAAGTTCAGAAACTTGGAAATCCTGAAAGTTCACAGTGCCATTGACGGTCCCTACCTACGGCCCGTAGGTGGCCTATGTCGGTCACTGTCTTCAGGTGAGTTTTGCATTTTTTTGCTCTTTGAAAGCTTGGGGTGTTACACTGGCACCAGATGAAAACCTGAAATTTTCCATTCTTTTGAAATCTGAGGTGTTACAATATCTCCCCCTTGGGAACATTCGTACTCGAATGAGAATCAAGACATGATAAGGAGGGTAAGAAACAAGAGCTAACAACCCAATCTAGAATGCATTCACATAAATGCACATATCCGAGGAGGAAAACATCAACTCCAAGCTAAATCATGTTCAACACATCATTTCATGAAGACTATCCTTTATGCCAAGATTCTCTAATGGGACTATAGATGTCGGAAGTAACTTCTTTATTTCATAACTTTCGGACTTACCGGTCTAAAATCTCAACCGAAACTTTTTCATAGGAAAGACTATCCTTTATGCCAAGATTCTCTAATGGGACTATAGATGTCGGATCACCAACACATTTCTTCAACAATGAGACATGTAAAACCGAATGCACCATTGCCAAATCATTAGGCAAATCAAGTTCATAAGCAACATTACCAACACGTCTCAAAATTTGATATAGGCCTACATAACGGGGACTGAGCTTCTCTTTCTTCCCGAATCTCTTTAAACCCTTCATGGGTGAAATTTTCAAGTAAACGCAATCATCAACATCAAATTCAAAATCTCTCCTTCTAACGTCAGCATAGGACTTTTGCCGACTTTGAGCCATTTTCAAACTTTCTCGAATAAGTCTAACTTTCTCCATAGCCTCATGTACCAATTCGGGACCTATCAAAGCAACTTCACCAACTTCAAACCATCCTATAGGAGATCTACACTTCCTACCATAAAGAGCTTCAAATGGGGCCATACCAATACTAGAATGGTAGCTATTGTTATAAGCAAATTCATTCAAAGACAAATGATCATCCCAATTACCCTTAAAATCAATCGCACAAGCTCTCAACATATCTTCCAAAGTTTGGATAGTACGCTCTGCTTGCCCATCGGTTTGAGGATGAAAGGCCGTACTAAGCTTAACACGAGTACCAAGGCCCTTTTGGAAAGATTTCCAAAATTGAGAAGTGAATTGTGCACTACGATTGGAGATAATGGATAAAGGCACTCCATGCAACCTAACCATTTTCCTCAAGTATAACTTAGCATAATCCTCCGGCGAATAAGAAAACTTGACGGGAATGAAATGAGCTGATTTCGTCATTCGATCTACAATAACCCAAATTGAATCATATTGTCGCCTGGTGCGTGGTAAACCAACAATAAAGTCCATATTCACATCTTCCCATTTCCAAGTAGGAATAATAATATCTTGGGTCAAACCTCTCGATTTTTGATGCTCAAATTTCACTTGTTGGAAATCAGGACACTTAGCCACAAATTCCGCAATATCCTTCTTCATCCCATTCCACTAATAGATATTCCATAAATCACGGTACATCTTGGTAGCTCCTGGGTAAATGGAATATCGAGAACTATAGGCTTCTGATAAAATTTGTCCTCTTAAGTCCTCTGCATCGGGAACACACAAACGACCTTGATATCGAAGCACACCATCTGCCCCTTGGAAGAAAGCCTCAATGGAGTTTTTGAGCACCGCTTCCTTCAACTCAACCAAATTAGGATCAAGATATTGTTTAGCCTTCACATCATGCACAAAAGACGATTCGAAACCATTGTGAACCATAACACCACCTTTAGTGGAATAAATCAACCGAACACCCAATCGGGCCAATCTATGAACATCACGAACCAACTCTTTCTTACCATCCTCAACATGAGCAACACTACCCATAGACAATCGACTAAGAGCATCCGCCACCACGTTCGCCTTGCCAGGGTGATAGAGGAAACTCATGTCATAATCTTTTAACAACTCAAGCCACCTCGTTTGGCGAAGATTTAGATCTTTTTGTTTAAACACATATTGCAAACTCTTGTGGTCGGTAAAAATGTCAACATTCACACCATACAAATAATCCCTCCAAATCTTTAAAGCAAACACAACCGCCGCTAATTCTAAGTCATGAGTAGGATAGTTCTTTTCATGAACCTTGAGTTGTCTTGAGTCATAAGCAATGACTTTTCCATTTTTCATAAGAACACACCCTAACCCAATCCTTGAAGCATCACAATAAACCACGAAACCATCAGACCCTTCCAGTAATGTCAATATAGGGGCCGAGGTAAGTCTATCTTTCAACTCTTGAAAAATCTCCTCACACGCTTCGGACCAAGTGAACTTAGCCTTCTTTTGATTCAAAGCCTTCAAAGGAGAAGCAATCAAAGAAAGCCCTTCAACAATCCCCTATAATAACCGGCTAAACCCAAGAAACTTCGAATATGCGAAGGTGATAGAGGTCTAGGCCAATTCTTAACCACATCCATCTTCTTAGTATCTACCTCAATACCCATACCGGTGACAATGTGACCAAGAAAAGCCATGGACCTTAGCCAAAACTCACATTTACTAAGCTTCGCAATGAGTTGTTGGTCCTTGAGGACTTGCAATACAATCCTCAAATGATCGGCATGCTCACTCTCACTCCTTGAGTAAATCAAAATATCATCTATAAACACAATCAGAAACATATCAAGATATTATCTAAACACCCTATTCATCAAATCCATAAACGTGGCCGGAGCATTTGTAAACCCAAACGACATCACTAGGAATTCATAATGGCCATATCTAGTTCGTAAAGCTGTTTTCGAAATATCATTTTTTTTTCACCTTCAATTGGTGATACGGACGAAGGTTGATCTTAGAGAAGTAACTAGCCCCTTGTAGTTGATCAAACAAGTCATCTATTCTTGGAAGAGAATACTTATTCTTAATGGTAACCTTGTTCAATTGACAGTAGTTAATGAACATACGGAGTGAGCCATCTTTGTTTCGAACAAACAAGACTAGAGCACCCCATGGAGAGATACTTGGTCGGATGAAACCCTTATCCAACAAATCTTTCAATTGCTCCTTTAACTCCTTAAGTTCTGTCGGAGCCATTTGATAAGGAGGAATAGAGATAGGTTGCATATCGAGAAGGAGATCAATCCCAAAATCTATTTCTCTTTCGGGAGGAACACTGGGTAGGTCATCGGGAAACACTTCCGAAAACTCATTAACAATGGGAACCGACTCAAGAGTAGGGGTTTCGGAATCCACATCCTCACCCTAACAAGATGGTATATGCACCCCTTAGAAATCCTCTTTCTAGCTTTAAGACAAGAAACAAATTGACCTCTAAACATAGAATTTCCGCCCTTCCACTCTAGGAAAGGCTCATTCGGAAATTGAAACTTGACCATTCTAGTCCTACAATCAATAGAAGCGTAACAAGAATGCAACCAATCCATCCCAAGAATAACGTCAAAATCCAACATATCAAACTTTACAAGATCAACATGAGTGACTCTATGGGATTAGGAGATGGAACGATTTCTATAGACTCTTCTAGCCACAATGGATTCACCAATTGGAGTAGAGACATGAAAAGGATCTAACAACACATCCGGAAAAACATCAAACCTCATAGCCATATATGGCGTCACAAAAGACAAGGTAGCACCGGGATCAAGCAAAGCATAAACATCAAAGTGAAAGACTTTCAACATACCGGTAACCACATCGGGAGAACTCTCTTGCTCATGGTGAGCTTGAAGTGCATAAAATTCGTTTTACTTCTGATTTCCACTAGAACCCAATGGATTTTGAGGTTGAGTTCGTTGACGATTATCCCCTTCATTTTTAGCAACTAAGGGACAATCCCTTATCTTGTGATCCATCTTTCCATAACCAAAGCATGCATTAGAACCGGCTAGACACTTACCCTCATGTTTTTTCCCACACTTAGCACAAGTAGCTGAATAGAATCCATCACCATTTCCTCCTTGAGGCTTAGGGTTAGGCACCCTATCTTTGTTGAAATTTGGAGGAGCATTGGAGGAACCTTGACCGGAAAACCTTTGTCAAAATCTAGAACGACCATGTCCATCGATCCTTGAATGTGAGAAATTACCATCACCAGTCTTAGCCCTATTTGCCTCCCTAGACCTTTCCTGAAGCTTT